>JAEIFT010000416.1:0-214389 GCA_018904225.1 Lordiphosa mommai | reverse complement strand
TAAATGGATATTTATAAAACGCCTCTTTCATACAAGCAAGAGCTTTTTCAAAAACATCATGAAGTTTGCTTCATCGTGTAAAAACCCGACTAACAGAGTAAAATGTAAGTTTATGTGACACATAGAAGCTATATTGAAAATGAGATATCGGCCCTTTTTGTATACCTTTATAATTAAACATTTGAAACTTTAGAGCAGCCTTTTGGGAGCATAATAGGCGGGAAAAAATTTTATTTTTCATGCTCGTGACTAACTAAAATGAAAAAAAACCCGCTCACGAAAGCATCTCTGCTGAAAGCTCAAATCCAATGACGTATACTTCTGAGCTTTCCACATTCTTGCTGTTGTAGCGAACAGTCACTTTAATTCAAATTTTTCGATTTTGCCCAATAACTTATTAATTTTATTAGTTAAGAACTTTATTAAAATACAAACGCAAATAAATTAACGGGTAGCAGCTCTCTCCTCGTGAAATCTCAGTCTGGTCAGAATTGAGTACGTGCTCGCCAGCTGTTAACCGCCCTCCCTCCTCCACACAATCAGCTTAGCCGGCATAATTCACACCTGTTGTGTTGTTGGCTAAAAAAAACAACAACAACAACAAAATCTTCTTGGCGGGAGCTTAATTAATACTAACGTTTTTTTAGCGGCTTCAGTTGGCTTTTGAATTTCTCGCCGTGCGGTTGTGTTTGAAGCGACGGCCTCTCGGGAACCGGTTGGGTAGTGTGTTATTTACCTTTTGGGAAACGTGCTTGAAATTTTAACTACAAACAATTGAAGAAGCTTTCAAAAAGAGTGTCAACATTAGCATAGACAAAGTTGTTTTTATAGCTGACCAAAAAGGCAAGTGCATTAACCATTGGCAAGGCCAGGCCAGGCCCTGGCCAACTCTACATACAAAGAAATAGAAGTTAAATTGAAAAAAGAAAACAACAAGCATTGAGTTTTTTTGTTGACGGAAGTCGATGGACTTGAGCGTCTCCCCCGTAACCATACCCATATTGTAGTCAGGTCTTCGCACCTGACTTCTACCGATAAAACTGTTCGTTCCCGACCCTCGACCAAGCAGCGTTTTGGTTTTGGTCGTGATTTCGTGTGTTTGTGGTTTCTATCTACATTTTGGCCCCGATCATTTGGTTTGGCTCTTCAACTTTCATTCCTTGGTTTTGTTTTTTGTTTAAATTTTTAATTTGCATTTTACGAGTTCTGCTTGATTTTTGTGTTTTTTTTTTTAGAAACTTATTGTAAACTGGGACATGGTTCTTAGCGAGAGCTTTTTAATTGTTTAAAATTGTTAACCATACAAATTTAACTAATTGCAGTCAAAGTGCAAGTTGCACTTATTTCTAGAAATATGTAAATTAGTTCAAGTGTTGGGTAAATAAAAACAAATGGGGGAATGATAGGGCAACAGTTAATGCCCTAGAGGAAAATTTTAATAATTTTTTTAACTTTAAAAAAATATGCAATTATATACGTTTATATTCTTAAAAAATTGTAATTGATTGGAAATTTTAAATGCTTATTTATATAATTCCTCTGTCACTGAACTACTCTTTAGCGGTTAGACCGATTTAGATGAAATTTGGTATGGTTTAGTTTAACAATTGAACTCGGTAGGTGACGCTGTAATCTGCTTAATCCCGGTTCAATGGGTGGTTCAGAGCCATATCTTAGAAATTATTAAAGGCATGAACTTGAAATTTGGTGAGCGGGTTGAAAATATGGAGTTAGATATTTTTCCGGATCAAACCCGGTATGGAATCATTTTTGAACCGGTTTAAAAATGGTAAAGAGCCATATTTATGAATTTAAAATTCGGTGTATTTAGTTTAATATTTTATTGGTTGAAAACCGGTTCCGAACCAGTTCACAAAATTGGTTTGAAAGTGGTTTAAGCATTAATTTAAGTTATAAATGGAAAATTTGGTATTTAGGTTGATAAAGTAAGATATTTCACCGGTTTAACCCTGAAGTTTTATTGCAGAGATTTTACATATTTTCTAATTTGGTTTAAAGGATAGTAAAATGAAGTTTAGTATTTTACTGATTGAAAATCGGTTCTGAAACAGTTCAAAAAATTGTTTCAACAATTCATATCTCAAAAAATTATTTTAGCTGCGAACTTCAAATTTTGTGATTTTGTTGATAATTCGGAGACAGTAATTTTGATTTTTTAAAGGATTTGCGGAACTCAATCCGCTTACAAATTTTTACAAATTCTTGCCAGCTGGCTGAGAAAAAGTTACACAACTGTAAATAATAATTTACCGCTTTAAAAAAGTGGTTTAAAAGGGGTTCGAGCCATTTCTTAGAAATGATTAAGGCTATAAACTTGAAATATACATTTTACTGGTTCAAGGCCAGCTCCAAACCACATTGCCCGATACAAAAGAGAAAGATCCATATCTAAGAATATAGTTCGAAGAATACATGAACAGACTTAACTTTAAAACAAATAATTTGAATATTTTGCCAATAATTTAATATTCATTGTAAAGACTGAAGTTAATTGTTAGTTATTAGATATTGCGGTTACAACTAATTAATGGTTCTCTGTGACAGGTGTGACAAACAAATAATTAATATTCAAATAATTAAAAATTTTCCCAATACTACAATAGATAGACGTGAGCTTTCAATATAACACATATAACATTTAACTGTATGGATTAAAATACCAGTAAGAACGTATTGACCGACTATAATATACTCTGTACCTGCCAAAGTTTGTATATAACTTATAACTTTTAAATGTGGGGCTACAAGAACTGTTCGAGTGCTGCTCATCTTGCAATTATTTGTTTTTCGTATCGCTCGCAATCTTTAAAAAACTAGTTCTTTTTGCAGGAATGCAAACAGGTACTGAACCGAACCGAACCAAACCGTACCAAACCGCTTATTTGTGTAAGCCGAACCAAAAACCATACCGGTCTTCTATCGAAAATTCTGAACCAAACCAAAAACCGCCTATGAAAACGGTTCGATTCAGTTAATCGATGAGATTAATGTAAAGACTAAGATTTTGTACTTGGGAATTTAGAAGTTTTTAAAGTTAATAGTTGTGTTTCCTCGATAATCTAAATTTAACCTTCGGATTACCTTCAAGTTCTCAATTTAACGTTTATATAGAGATTAGTACGCGTTCTTCTCGACCAGAGGATAGACTGACGCTTTCTTTTCCAACATTATGTTTGTAAGATCAGCTAACCAAGGAAAAAATGGATTTAATAGGTGGTACTTGATTTTGAGTCAAGATAATAAACAAATTTCTATTGAGAATCAAAGTTTTTTAAAAGTTTTCTAATAGCCTATTTCCACTGCTATAAATATGTACATCCGAGCTGATGTTGATGAGGATGGAATTTTTTTCACAGGGCCTTCTATATGAAAATTAATGTTAAATGGATGTACATCAATTCATGATGTTGGTACTCGACCCAAACAAACTGAGAACATCCGAGAAATTTAACATAAAATTCTCCATGTTAAGTATCGATTGTTAAGTATCCATTAAGTATCGATTCACTATATATAGAAATTAAGCTACCTGATTTACGTAAAAGGCATTGACTGAGTGAATAGGCTTGACGCCTTCTTTTTTGGATATGCTGGTTCGAATCCCAATAAGGGATGCTCTCTTTTTTATTATTCCTTTATTGTTTTTTTTATGTTTATGATTTTACTTTTAATTCCTGTTACTCGTAGAGTAAAACATGTATACAAAGCTTATGCAAATGTTTGGTTGTCATCCAAATGTTAACATAACATTAGAGTTAACATGTAAAGGTAACATTGATGGAACTTTTTGTAGTGGAACAGCACAATTTGTTGATTTATGTATATGTAGCAGTGAAAATAGGCTATAAGAAAACAATTTTTTAAAATAATTGCAAAATGTCTTTAGTTTCATTTTAGAAGTTAGGAAACGGGATCAGGCGTTATAATAAATTATATATGAACCACTGAACCGCAGTTCGGATGTCTTTAAAAAAGCAAATAATGAACTGTGAACCACTGAACCGAACCACTCCATATTACCTGGCGGTTTGTATCCCTGCTTTTTTGTTTTCAATAATAGCCATAGAAAAGATCGGTCTGAAAATGTACTTACTGAGAAAAACTTTCTTGTTTTTATCGGCGTCTTTATACTTTATATACCCTTTGAAAAACACCTTATATCTTCCACAGTTTTAGTTAGATTGTTCGGACCTTTTAGAGATTAATAGTACTTATCATTATTTATCGATCCACCATAAATCGATCTTTGCATCTTCAAATCTTTTTTTTGTTATTTCACTCATCATTGACCCTTTGCTTGTGTTCTATTAACATTATTAATTTTATTTGATTTTAAACAACTTTTCCAAGATGTATAATAATTCAGGAATCAAACCAAATCGAATTTCGGTTCCGGTTCTGGTACGTACCTAAACTAATGTTTCGGTAAAACGTTCTGTTTAGGTTCTAGTTTGTTTCAGTATTCGGTTCCGATTCGGTACCATGGTTTTTATTTCGATATAACGAAACTGTACCGGTACAATGTTTCGGTTCACTTTTGTCATTTCGGTCAAAAATAAAGGTTCCGGAAATACCGGTTCTCATTTCTTAATTTCTCATTCGTATTTTCCCATTCGATTCCTATATTTATTTTTTTCAAGACTGCACAAATATTAACTTAAAGAACTTAAAGACTAAAGCTTTAATAAAAAAAACAATTTAAGGGTCGATTTCTCAACTCCTACATAGCACTATCTGTCACATAAACTTACAAATAACAGAGATTTATGTTTAAATGACACATGGCAGCCATTTATAAAATGAGAAATTGGCCCTGAATCATTTAATATGATTTCCTAAGCCATAAAATTAAAAATAAATTTGTATTAAAACTGTTACGCTAGCAATATCAAATTTTGCAGACACTTCCCAACTCCTTCATGCTCAAAATCCATTACTCAGTCCACACGCCCCTCTCTGCACATAAAAAAGTTGAAAAGAAAATCTTGCTGACTCAGTTTAAGTGTCGCAAAGTGCACTCGAGACTCGTGGAGTGTAGCCGCTAAATGTGGTAATTGCCCCGACGACATCGACTAATGGTTTGGTTTGTTCGGCACAAAATCGAAATTGTTTCCTTATCAGTTATACGTCGCAGAACCTTTGGTCACACGTCACGTAATAGACATTTTCCATCCTCTTCTCTCCGTTCACAGTTCATTCATTGAATCATCATGCTGGGCCTTTTGTTGTTGCTCTTCGTTATTGCCCTCTTAGTTTGTGGCTTTCTGTTCTCCAAGACCACCAAGGAGTTTCCCAAATCCTGGTTTGAATGGAAGACAGAGTTTCGTTATCAATATCTGGGCATAGTGGGTCTCATTCACGATGCTCAATATAAGGCCAGAGATCGCGTGGGTAAGTAAACACATTAAATTAAATTACTGCCTACCTATTTTTGATGCTTATCGTAAACCCACAATTAATTTTGTCAACATTATCGCTTAAAGCACTCTATAAGCAACCGGATCGGATAGCTGTCATTACGGGCGGTAATCGCGGCATCGGACTGCGAATTGTGGAGAAGCTACTGGCATGCGACATGACTGTCATTATGGGTGAGTGTGTGTGTGTGTGCACTGACCAATTGAACTCTGTCGCCTGAAACTTGATTTAGGCCAGGCTATAGAAATCGAATTATATAAATTTAAGTAACATTAGCATATATATGCACGGTATAGTCAAGTTTGCAGCAGTTTAGATTTTTAATGCAATAATGCGATAGTGAGGTCAGGTATTACATGCGAAAATAAAAGTAAGGAGTATTTATATAAAATGATTTACTCAATTGTAATTAAGCATTCAGAAAATCTATTTAAGATCTATGAGACAAGTATTATAGTTTTTATACTCTGTACCAAAGGTACGCAGGGTATGATAAGATAGTGCAAATGCATGAAATGTACAATCTTAAAAAATAATTATAAATATAAACTAGCAAAATTCTCCTTACTTCTAAATTGTATATATTTACATAAGAAGATTTAGCTTAAGTGAATTTGAATATCTATCTGTGAATGACCTAATAATAGTCTTAGTTCACTCAAACGGGGTTGCTTTACTTTTCTCATCTTCTTTACACCACAGCCAAATAGTATGCTACACTTTTATTTTCCTTAACGAGAAGCAATTTTTTCATGACAATGCACAGTGGGGCAAAAATGCAATTTTATGACCAAAAAGCTAGGAAACTTATTTTCGAATATATAGTTTTTATTTAATTAAAATTTAGTTACCCTTAATTCTAATTTATTACTTCCTCCTGTTACACGTAGCGGTAGCTTATGATGCAGTGTAGGATTTGGTTTCATTGTAAGTACATTTAGTAGGTTTTATATGTTTAGTTTATCGGTTTGTCTTACCTGCAATTTGCACATATATAAGAGAATTAAAATTAATACTCCTTAAGTAAGAGAAAAAATAAATTAATTGAATTAACTAAAATCAATATAACAAATACTAATTTAAAGCTCAAAAAATAATATTTTGCCCTTTAAAGTATGCAAATCGAATTTTCTGAAAGAATTATCAAATTTATTGATATAATTGATAGTCAGTTATGGTAGTATCAAACATAATCCACATTATACATTCTCTCCGATTGCCGTACCAGGTATAAGTACATAATTAACACTAGGTCACAAAATGCAGTTTATTGAAGGGGTGGTGGTGATTGTAAATGATTTTCGAGTGCTAAATACGAATCTACTTGGCAAAATGCTCCATCACTTTAGGATTTTTGGTGATTTGAGTCTAAAGTTGGTGAAAGTGCATAAACTGACAACTTTAAGGCAACCAATACGTTTGTTTTGACTCACTTTAATATAAATCGTAAAGTACTATTCCTTAACTTGAAAATAAATTATACGGGATAACTATGCTATTTGTTATAAAGGAAGATATACCATTTTGAATACATGTGTTAGATAATCAGGCCTGTTCCCGTTTTCGATTCCGATCAAATCAGGCGGAAATCGAAATTGGAAAAAGTTCCCGTTTCCTAAAACCGATTGTGTTATTGGGCGAATAACTTCATATTTCCCTTTATGTTTATTTGACTGTCTTGCTGGCAAAATTAACTCTTCAAATTGTCTAATCGTTTCTTGAAAATATGAAGTTTTACCAATTCCGATTGATCGAATTCGGAAATTAGAACAGGCTTTAATGTTTTTCTTAATTTTGATGTCTAAAAGTATGCACAGCTAAAAACAGTTCATTAACCTTAAATTATAATGAAAGTTCTCAACGACAGCCATTGCATACATGTGGGCAAGGGAATAATTGGACAGTTCAAACACTGCAGCAAAAAATCACAGAATTGTTTGGGATAATTTATTTTAAAGCTAAAAAATAGTACTTTAGGTTAATATTAAGAGAGACCACAACTAACGCATGGGTTGCCTATTAAACATGCCTTAAAATGCTCAAATTGGCCCATTTGCCCACTTTAGGCTCAAATTACAAAAATCCATTTTACCAAACAGATTCATGTTTAGCACACGAAAATTAACTCACCACCACTGGAAAAAAAAAACTGGACCATGTTGCCTAGTGTTATTCATATTCTTAAACATAGCATACTTGGAGGGACATATATCATGATTTTGTATTTGTGCATAAATCCAGTAATAGAGATAGACAAGAAAGAGAAGACAGATGTAAAGGCGCTGTCCATAAGTTCAGGGATTGCCTAGACGAGCGAAAATGCAACATATACCATAGCATTTTGAAAACGGAGCCAATTAATTGGTTTCCCAGAAATTTTGCATTTGCGAAAACCAAATATCAAAAGGGATTTATGGTTCTTAAATCCAAAAATACGCTGAAAACTTTAATTACAATTAAACAAAAACGGCAGCTAATCAGGCCAAACCAAGCCTGGGTTTTTATACTACCATCAAAATGTGTCTAAAAATGTGTTACAGTGTTATGGACCCACCCACTGTGCACAGAAGAGCAAGCATAACTTTCGTGTTTTTTGTCCGATCTTCTTGGGATTTTCAAAATAGAAAGAAAAAGGGACTAAGTAAATTGTCAAAGCTCTGAATTTTTTGTGGTTTTGCTGACAATACAATATCTGCTTGCGTGATATCCTTAACCCTTATCAATAAATATTAAAACAAAGTGCTTAAAATTAAAACATTTTGCTAAACGATAAAGTTATTGGAGCGATCTTTTACTTAAGCGATTTTCCCAGCAATTTTTAGTTTTAAGTAAAATTAAGAACAAATTTATTTAATTTTCTTTTTCCTCTAAATCTTTCACTCAGGCGTACGTGATCCTAGCAGTGCCGAAGCCGCTGTTGGAGCCATAGTTGATCTCAGTCAAACCAAGGGCAAACTTATTTGCGAACAGCTGGATGTGGGTGATCTGAAATCGGTGCAGGCCTTTGCGCAAAAAATTAAGGAGAAATATTCAAAAATTGATTTACTACTTAACAATGCTGGCATCATGTTTGCCCCATTTAAACTGACAGCCGATGGCTATGAATCGCATTTTGCCATTAACTATTTGGGTCACTTTCTGCTGACGCATTTGTTGTTGCCACATTTGAGCAAAGGTGGCAAAGATGGCCAAAATTCACGCATTGTGAATGTCAGCTCCTGTGTGAATCTCATTGGTCGCATCAATTACAAGGACATCAATGGCATGTGAGTTGGAATTAACTAGATATTTTTGAATTTATTTAAGCTGATGTACTTTCTTCTATTCCTCAGCAAACGCTACTATCCCGGCACAGCGTACAGTCAGTCAAAGTTGGCCCAAATTTTGTATACACGTCATCTGCAAACTCTGCTGGATGCTCAGAAATTGCATGTCCAGGTCAGTGCTGTGCATCCGGGCATTGTGGATACGGATCTGTTTGAGCATTCGGCCACTACTTCGGTGCCATTGTTTAAGAAAATGTTCTTCAAGACACCGGAACGAGGCGCACGCACTGTTGTCTTTGCGGCCATCGATCCCTCGATTGAGGGCCAGGGTGGCATCTATTTAAGCAATGGCGGCAAGGGACCCTTCCATGGCGATGCCAAAAGACCAGCCAAATGTGAACAATTCTTTCAATTCTCCTGCGATTTGCTCAAAATCAAACAATACGGCAATGGCGAATTCTGACACGCAACATCTCTACTCACTTAAAATGCTTATCCTTTAAATAACATTCCCTCAAGCAAAACAAAAAGCGGTGCAAAGTACTTTACAGATTTTGTGTAAATGAGTTTATTTAGTAAAAAAAATATAGAAAATATTTTAATTTGTATTTTAAATGTTTCCACGGATTTCCATTTACAAACTAAGAGAGGGGAGCCTACTAGCTAACGTGTTTGGTATGATGCCATAAATTCTCTGAAGAATTTATCTTTAAGTGGGGAAATTAATTCAGCAATGTCTTGAACATTCAATGGCTGATGGTTTACTAATTTCAGTTACTTACGAATATCAGAAGGAGATCAATCATGTTAATATCAATCTAATTTGAATCAGGGTGGAAATATAAATTCAATTGAATAGCTGATTGTTCACAAGCGAATTTTGTCGAATGATTGTCGAAAAGTCAAATTTAATGCGTGTCGTATAAATATGAAACGCACCTTAGTCCCTAAGATCTGTATGTTCCAAGTATTTACGAAATTCGGCAAAAATTTCAGATTTCGAAGCATGCTTTTAGAGGGCAGTCAAGCGAAAATTACTGCGGCATGTTTTTGGTAAGTAACTGATTATAAAAAGTATAGCATTCTTTTAGGCTGGTATTTTGGACACGAACTTGGTAAGCATACACAGTTTATTCAATGTTCCAAAAGCGCGCCATGATAATTGAAAATTTGATAGTTGAGCTGGTTAATTTTGCCATCCCTTGCCTTCTCGTTGTTTTTTAAACATTGCCTGATCTCAGCAAAGTCAGACAAATTCGCGGTTTTTAAAATTTGGGTATATTTTTTTTCACAAAGTTAGAAATATTATAAGAGACTTTATTATGAAATTTAAACTGTTTGGAAATAGCATATCACAAGTTGGCACACTTTTGAACCGTTTTAACGGGTTCGGAACCCATTCAACCGGTTCAGCGGGGTCGGAAACGGCCTTGAACCAGTGAAATATTGGTCTCCACCTTTCAAGTTTGTAGATTCTATTAGAGGGATTCCTGAAAGTGATTTGCTTTTGATTTTGATTTGATTTTGATTTCGTCGAACTGCTGATCCATACAAAATGTGCAGTGTGCCCAGAAAACGTAAGGATTTTAAGGTCATACTAATAGATTTTGATTTTGCTCTCTAGTGTGACCGTATTCTTCGAAAAAAATTATGCTGTCAAACTTGATGCCTGCTGGGTAAAGCTGCAACCATTCTGAAACTACATGCTCTGCTATTTAACTATTCTTGAAGAGGCTGACAAAAATTGGGTTTACACTTTATTTTGGCGTTTTGTGATTTATAACCTTTGTTTACTTCAGCGCCAATTGTCAATCAGCTGTTCACGAAATCAAAATCAAATCAGTGCGCAAAAAAGGTCGTTCCGTCAACTGATTTTGATTTGCTTTCACGAAATCAAAATCAAAAGCAAATCACTTTCAGGAATCCCTCTATTATTTCTAAGATATGGCTCTGAACCACTTTTGAACCGGCTCAGCGGTTTCGGAACTCGTCTTGAACTAGTAAAATATCCAAATACCCCAAATAATAAACCTGCACACCAAATATTAAGTTCATAGCCTCAATAATTTTTGAGAAATGGCTCTAAACAAATTTTGAATCGGGTTAAACTGAGTTCTATCTGGTTTACACACTTGGGACATAGACTCTTTCTCGATCGACGTGAACATACTGTAAAAATTTCATGAAGATTGGTTTAGTGGTCCCAGAAATATGGCTTTCAACCGCTTGTGATCCGCTTTAAACCACTTTCAAACTGGACTTGCGACATAGCCAATGACTCTTTCTCGATCGACATGAACCGATCTGAAGTCTTCTTTTCTCTGAAACATATAATAATTTATAAATTAATAATAGCTTTCTTTACCTTTCCTTGTCTGGGAATCGAACTCGGGACTTCGGGACTGAAGCACAAGGACGGCTGCGTCTTAGCGCACTCGACCGCGTCGCGCTTGCGAGACAAGGCGCCAAATTACATACAAGTACGTTTGCTCCAGACGGCAAAACGAAACTCAAAGAGAGAAGCCAAGAGAGCCAATTTGCTTTTGCTCTCAGCTTGTGCGCGCTCCCACTCGAAACCCATGAACGAATCATACTTATTTTAAGTACAAATCGGTATTCATTATATCCCGTTCCCGTTTTAGTACAAAAAATTCTTGATTTAAGTATTTCGTAGTTGATTTAATTTTGTTCTCATTTTAGGAACATTTTGGGTAAATTTTAAACTTAAGACTGATTCGTACTTACTTTAAGTACAATCAACTACGAATTATACTTGAAATTTTAAGTACGAAACGGTATAAATTCAATCCCGTTCGTTCTAGAACGCTGGCAGCCGTTTTTTTCTGAGTGTAGCTTCGAAAATTATATATTATAGATAGATGAAAACTTTTCGTTTCAGTTTGATATTTTTGAACAGGTCAATTTCAAGAGCATCTTAACTGCTTTTTTATATTAAAAAATGTAATATTCCCAGATCATATAATTTTATTTTTCTGTGTAGCTTAAGTTTTGCGAAAACAGTGGACCTGCGAAATGACTCTAGAACTGAAAACTCAATAAGAGCAAATTTTCTAAAAAAGTGGGCAAACCGTGAATTTGAACTTTCTAGCCCGTTCTATCGCCGTTGTTACTACACAGAAAAATAATGATATGATCTGGGACTCAATATTATATTTTTTCATATCAAAATATATAAAAGATATTAATCAGACTAGATTAAATTGATGTTTGATCTTTTTTTCTGTGTAAGGAAATCGGGTTACAAAATTTTTAAATATTTACCTTTACTAAATCAAGTATGAAAAAACTGTTAATGGACCTAAAATTTTTCGGTCCATATCATAAAGACTGTAACATATAAATAGTTGTCATAGAAGGGTTTTAATAGGATAACATTTCAATTGGAAATTTAATTTATTTGCATTTATTTGAGGATGGAAGAAAGGAAGGAAAAAAGGAAGGAAGGAGGGTTAAGCGGATGATTTTCTCGATTTTCCAAAAGCTTTTACCAAATAAAAGATTGTGCACATTTGTACATTTGTATATTTTCTTTCCGTTTAAAAATGACAAAAAGTTGTAATTAAGGTTATGGACAAAAATGTTATACTTTTTAGTGGAAATTTCAAAATTACCCATAAAATTGTCTATTCTCGAAACTTTAAAGTCCCTCGTATATCATCTATAACTATCGCACTACAAGGTTATATAAACAGGTTCTCAGGGTATATGACATTAGGGCTTGACCAACCTTTAAACTTGTTTACCTAAGCAAAATATCTGGAGATATAATTTGAGGCAGCTGGACAAATTCCTGATGTATAACTGTCATAATCAAAATATCGAAAAGTCCAAGAAAAAGGCACTAGAAATCCTTTAATCACTTAAATCGTCAAGAACTTTAGCAAAATATTTACAAAAGTTTTTTAATTAACTTGTCATAGTTTGATTGCCATCAGCACCCAGAAAAATGCAATTAAATGTGCAGCAACATCAAAATGCACTCTCAGCTGTTGTTGTTGTTTGTTTAACCAAAGGCGGCAGCTTGAAAGGCTGTTTGTTGTTATATGTCAAATTTACAACAACCAAAACAATTTAATTTGTGCGCCTCCTCACAAAAACAATGAGCGATTAACATTCAACATTTTTTTTGGTTGGATTTTGCGGAATTTTAATCGACTTCAGTTTATGGGAGAATGAAGAGAGGGATGGATGTGGCTCAGGTAGGTAGGTGTATTAACATCAACAACAACAATAGCATCGACTTTGAGTTAAAGCTGTCACTTAAGTCAACTGAACTTCAAAGCAAATGCATAACCCAAAAGTCTAACTCTACTTAGAGATAAATTGAATGTGTGAAGCTGACGATTTGTGTTTTCATACCCTGACTGAGAGTATTAGGATTTTGTTGATGGGTTTGTTATACACAGAAGCGGCACGAAGCTGACACGAATCCAACACGAAGCTATCAAGCCTAATATCTAGGCTTTAGTTGCCCAAAATGGTTTAAGCACTTAATATAATTTTGAGATCAGGTTTTTTTATTTTAACATTTTTTGATTCTTGAAAGTTAATTAATTAAAATACTCTGAGTGGAAGTTGTGAATTATAAGTGGTTTTGTAGGTGCTCAGCCTGCTAAAGGGAATTTTCAATCAATTGACCGAATCTTGTTTCTTCGATCATACTTTAAGGCCTATTCTCAGATGACAAAAATTTTATTTTCGGCACTAGCTTCATATAAATAAGACAGCTGTTCAGAAGCATTCTAACTTCAAAGCTCTACAAAAGTGTATCTATTCATATGAAGCATTTTAATTTTTATGTTTTCTGAGAATAGTCCTTTAATTGTGAAAAATTTTTTTGGTTAATGTGGGTATGATTGTAATGCCCAAAGGAAAGGGTATACAGACAGCGGCATGCTTAAAGTTAACTTTAAGTAATTAAATTTTTTTTTGGCTGTGTCATCAATCAAAACACCAGTGGACGGCTGGCGATCCCATTTCCCAGGCTGTCCCAAATGAACACATCTGGTTGGAGAAAAATGGTTTATAACTTGCATGATTGGTGCACATTAAGAGCGTTTGTTGAGTTAATTGGATTTGTTAAGGGTCTTTAGTTAGGTCATAAATTGTATAACAAATACATTACTTCCCTGCCTATTTAAAAAAATTTTAATATAATTTAAAGCACAATTTTAATAAACAATTTTTCCCTAACTAAGTCCCATTTTTAGGGTCCACCAAAAAGGATGTCAAAACTTTACGGCCTTAATTGTTTATCTATCTGCCGGAATGTTATTGCACATTTGTTTGGCTATTTAATTTAAAATTTATTCACTTTTTCGTGAAAAAACGGCTGTAGCTAATTCCAACAAGCGAAAAGTAACAAAATCGTAAAAATAGAGAATGTTAGGCATAGCTAAAATAGTTGTTTTAATTTTACGATTTACAAGGTGTAGATGACGGTTTATTTTGAAAAATTTGCTATAAATTGAGAAAAATTACTTTGGTCCAATTAGTCACTTCGGGTTTGCTGATGCGGCTCGATTGTTTATGGCTGCATTATTATATCGCAAAAACTTAAAACCTACAAATTTGTGCTTGGGACCCCCATAATTTCCATAAGCTAAAAACACAGCAAAATGGTTTTTCAGCGATTTCCGCAAACAAGAGCTGATGGAAAAAACCGAGACCAGTTTTGGAATCAGGGCACAGAACAGGAACAGAATTTGCATCAGAAGGCCAGACCGAAATGGCTGTTGCCCTGTGTTATCTATAGTGTTCAGTAGTGCTTGCCATTCAATCATGAACGTTTGGATATAATTCGAAATGATTTTTAAAATTCGAGCTCGATTTTCCACACTCAAAGAGCTTTTCGCGACAAACTTGGTCTGCGTCTAACAATAATTGCCCTGTGCAAAATGATGTCTTGTTCAAATCTTAAGTGGCGTTTTATTATATATAAATAAATAATAGATTTTTATAGAATTTTGGTAGTTTTAATATCAAGCTTAAGCTAAGGCTCACAACTACTTATTAAAGTGCAATAAATACATTAATGCATTTCATTAATGTTTATTGTTCAACAATCACCTGTTAATCTGTAAATACTTACTTGGGTAAAATAATAATAAAATCTAAAATGCGAACAAAAAATAAAAAAGACAAGGTAAGGTAAGTCATAAACTTAGTTTAACGCAGGCAATTTAAGTTGAAAGTAAGACTGTTCAATTAAAAGAGTAAAGGTAATAAAATAAGTTATAATTAGACATTAGATTTTAGTAAAAATCATATTTAGAATTGGATGTCCATTACATACAAATTTCTGTTCTGAAAATCAGATTATTTTAATTCTCATCCTTTTTGCATATTTGACATATGTGACGCATCTTCGACTTAAATAGTTTTTAAAGAATTTGCTAGCATAATTAGCTGGAAATCAATGTGTTTGGCAAATTGCACACAGAAAGTCATGTTCAACAACACTCTATCTAATTATGTTTCCGTCACTTCTGGTGCTCCCCAAGGCAGCCACCTTTGACTTCTACGACTTGGACTAATTATAAAAGTCCTTCCCCAGTCATTGTATGTGCTCATATTTTGATGTATAGAGATGATGTTTACAGGCCCTGATTCACATTCTCCTTTTTAAAACGACGTGGATTATAATTATTTACAATCCTGGTGTACCAACAGTTTATGGGTAACAGATCACATTGGCATCATCGTAGGCAAAGCCAAACGTTGGTGTAAGGCGTCCGATGACACTTCCACCACTAAGCTTTTTTTCATCTCTCTTGTACGACCAATACTCAAGTACTGCTAATATATACTTGGGTTGCTATTTAAGTTTCTAGGTCACTTCTAGCCATTTTAG
Organism: Lordiphosa mommai; assembly: GCA_018904225.1. Taxonomy (NCBI): domain Eukaryota; kingdom Metazoa; phylum Arthropoda; class Insecta; order Diptera; family Drosophilidae; genus Lordiphosa; species Lordiphosa mommai. Next base: position 198,810 of record JAEIFT010000416.1, on the reverse strand, counting down.
GACCAATTGGCCTTTTTCCAAAAAAAGTTTGGACTTTTATCGATAAAAGCTCCATACAACTCTTTCATGAGTGACCACGTTTGATATCGATTAACGATTAATCAAAAACTTACCTCGGCAGAAAAATGGAATTAACTCGTGAAAATTTTCGTGAAATCATTTTTCACAACTTTCGACATGGATTATCACGACAAGAGTGCAACGATGCACTTACATCTTTGTATGGCGATGAAGCACCATCCTATAGCACTGTGAAAAATTTGTTTAATGAATCGCGGGCCACGCTCGCTCGAAGACGAAGGTCGTGAAGGTCGTCCAAACGCAGTCGTTGTGCTAGAAAACATTGATGCCGTGCGTGAACTGATAATGCAAGTTCTTCATGTGACATACCGTGAGATAGAGGCATCCTTGGGCATTTCTTCCACCAGCATACATTCGATATTGCATGAAAAGGTTTAAAGGCGTAAAAAAGGTTTCTTCTCACAATTTGACAATCGCTCAAAAAAAGGCTCGTGTGGATTGGTGTAAAGAAATTTTGAAAAAATATAATCGCGGTGTTTCAAAAAGACGTTTATAAGATCGTCACAAGGTGACGAATCATGGATCTATGCTTATGAGCCCGAAACAAAGCAGCAATCGACCGCGTGGGTCTTCGAAGACGAGCCAAATCCAACGAAAGTCGTTCGTGGAAAAAGCACTTCAAAGCAAATGGTCGCCTGTTTCTTCGGTAAAACTGGTCATGTGGCGACTGTTCCGCTTGAGCAACGTAGGACGGTCAATTCTGAGTGGTACACCACAATTTGTTTGCCTGAAGTCTTTGGAGAAATTCGAAAAACGAACAAGAGAAGACAGATCATTGTGCACCATGACAATGCGAGCTCTCACACATCAGCTCACACCAGCGCCTTTTTGACCGCCCAAAACGTCGAATTGATGGGTCATCCGCCGTACAGCCCTCACTGGTAACCCAATGACTTCTTTTTATTCCCGCACATCAAGGGAAAAATGCGTGGTCAACGATTTTCGTCGCCAGAAGATGCTGTTGAAGAGCTCAAAAACCATGTTTTGGAGGTGTCTCAACCGGAGTGGAAAAAGTGCTTCGACAAGTGGTTTGAGCACATGCAAAAGTTTATAAATCGTGCTGGAGAATACTTTGAAAAACAATAAAACCATTTTTGATCATAAATATTCGCGTTTTCATTATTAGGCTAGAAATATATAAAGCAAATATATAGTGCATAGGTAGAAGACCCCCTTAATGGAAGTGGTCTATCGAAATATAAAAGTTGACCCTCGAAATCACATTTTTAAAGGAAAAATTATAAATAATAAAGACATTATTTTCAAATTAACATATTAAATAAAAACCTTTGTCCTTATATACAACAATAATCTGAAAATAATCTTGACCTGCTTCGAAAAAAAACCTCTTAAATACCTTAATTGATTTAAACAATTTTCTAACTTCTAATAAAATTTTGGTCAAAATTATTTAGACCCTAGGATCCGGCATAACGTTAAAAACAGAATCAAGATTTGAGATGAAAATAGCTAACTGTAAACTAAAATAACAACTTAACCCCCAGTTAAACCTCGCTTAACCAACTAATTTCATATTCAGTTAGCAATCTGCTAAAATGAATGCTCCCACACTCCAACTAACCATTAATTGTCCAGAGTGTTTCTTAAGATCTTATTGCTCATCTGCTTGACCAACGCATTCCCCGCGCCCCTTAATGTGATTTTTATTTAAATTTGTGTTGCATTCAACTGGCGGCACATTCTTAGCAACAATTTGCTGCTCCAATTAAATCGGCAAACTATGTGCGAGTACTCTTCTGCTCGTAGAGTCGTCTTACATTAATCATGCGGTGATTTATGGCGCCCACGTTTTTTCACGTTTTCCGCGTGTGGGCAGCTAACACCTCCATCGCCTCCCCTCGCTCCCCCTTCTCCCAGCCAAATGCATTGTTATGTTAGAAGCGTGTGGAAATTAAATGATGTAGCAAGAGACAACAACAAATTGTTGCTGTGGGCGTTGGAAAAGCTTCCTCTCGGTTGAAGTTCCGTTTGCCAGGTGTCAAAAAAAAAAACAACAACAACAACAACTAGCCATAGCCAGAGTAGATGAGTTTATTATTAAACTTCAGCAGTCGCTGCCGGCGCCTTAAGTTGTCAAGGCACTTGTTGAGTGTTTTAATTGCAGCCACTCCAAACTGCATCCGCTTAAGTAGTAGAAGTAGCCGAAGTGGCAGTAGGTATGACCAAATGTATATGATTTACGCGTGGCCATTAAGACACTATTCAGTGTCTAAGCCACTGCCTGTCGCAAAATGTCAAAAGGTTAATTGGATTGTGGCAGCCGGAGCTAAAGAATCTTCTTCTGCATCTGCGAAAGAAAAAGGAATGTGAATGTTGGTGTATTAATTAAATGAAATTCAATTTGCCACTGAACATGACCATTTAAATGCTGTTAACTGTTTTGGGGAAGGGTAAGATGGTGTTTTCAATGAGATAAAGAAATGGAATGACTTAAACCAAATATGGCTTAAAGATCTTGATAATGACACCAAATCACTAATAAGTGGAGACTTATGGCTTAGTGCATAAAAAAAAACCAAGTATTGTTTACCAGAATTAAGTGCAATTTAAGAAGAAATAAAAATATTTTTCGGGCTTAAACCCATAAAATTCTTAAATTAATATTGATTTGTTTTTGAAGGCTGAAAAGATTTAGAAGCCAAAGACAAATAAAAGATATCTGCAGTTATTCCATAAGCATACACAGAGAAAAAAAATCAATCTAAAAACAAGACTAAAAATCTCTATATCAAGAGGCTTGCAATGTAGAAAAATCAAGATTGAAAAATCCTAAATTAAGATTTATATGCTCAAAATCAAGATTTATCACCTCTCACTTTGATTTAATTAAAAAAAAAAGTAGTTAAAAAAAACAATTTTATATTAATTTTAAAAATTAAAAATTCTTCTTCTTAAAATCAAATATTTTGAAACTAAAACAAAATTATTATACTCTGTACCGAAGGTACCAAAAAGTATATTGGGTTTGTGCAAATGTATGAAAAAGCCAGAAGGAAGCATCTCCGACCCTATAAAGTATGTATGGGTCATTCTATGTGAACTCAGCCACCCAATTTTTTTTCTGTTTTAACAAAAACTCAGAGTATAACCCTGTTTTTTTAAGATCCCCACCACTTACAGATCGAGATCAACCAAAAAGAAAATAAAACTTTACAAAATTATTGTGTTACAACGGTGCATCGTTTAAAGCTAAAAAATTGTGAAGTTACAATTAACACGTCTTCTATCCGAGGAAAAAATAAAAGGTTCCAAAATTTTTTTCTTAATTAGTGTTTTGGCCATCTTTAATGGTTTTTTGTCTTTTTTTCAAGCAGGGCTAGCCGATATTGTCATGAAATATTTTTTTTCTGGTTAAGGATATCCGTATACATATTTTACAAAAAATCTCACGATGGGACAATCAATAATCGAGCGAGAAAAATATTTTTCTAAAATAAATTTTTTTTTGAAGTAAAAATAATTTATTGAAAAAAATGTTTAAAATATTGTGAACTACGGCGGATATTAAAATGTTGCTTTAAAATTAATTACTCGATTTGATATAATTAAAATTAGGAGTAAAAAAAAACATTTAAAAATATTTTTTATAAGAAAAATATTTTTCCTTGCGTATTAATTGATTGTCCCATCGTGAGGTTTTTTCTAGATTAAGTATACGGCTATCCTTTACCGCAAAAATATTTCGTAAAAATCGGTTGTCTATAAAAAAAAGACAAAAAAACTCTAAATTTCTCTAAACTGAGAGCATTTGTATTTTTTTATAGAAGGACAGAAATAGTAGAATCACAATTTGGGTCTTTTAAATCGGATGAACCGTTTCGATGCTTTAATATTTTTAAGTTTTATGTTCCTTGTCGTTCATCTCGCGTGCTGTTAGTGGTGGGAATGTACACAAATTGGATTATATTCTCGATGAGTAGAAATTTAAACCGCTGATAGTAATTTTTTTAATTTGGGTGGCTGAGATCTCTAGAAATGACCCATATATTCTTGATCAGCATCAACAGCCGAGTCGTTATACCCATGTCCGTCTGTCCGTATAAACGCAGAGATCTCAGAGATGGTGGGAGATAGAGTTTTGAAGAGTATGGAACATATAATTCTTATACTTGCAGGCAGATCAAGTTTAGTTTTGATATTTGCCACGCCCCCTGCCTCCCCCGCAAATTGAAAAAATACTCATATCTTCCACAATTTTGGAGTTAGTTTGTTTGAGATATATTTTACTCATCAATACTTATCGTTTTCCGATCAGATGAACGATAGTAGAGTTGCCACCCCCATAATTTGAAAAACACCTCAAATATTCCCCAATTTGGGAGTTAGGTTGTTTGAACCTTTTAGACATATATTCTACTCATCATTACTTTTCGATCCCCAATACATCGTTTTCCGATCAGATAATCGATAGTAGAGTTGCCATCCCCACAATTTGAAAAACACCTCAAATATTTCACAATTTTGGAGTTAGGTTGTTCAAACCTTTTAGACATACATTCTACTCATCATTACTTATCGAACCCCCATACATGGTAGAGTTTCCATCCCCACAATTTGAAAAAATCGCATATCTTCCACAATTTTAAAGACAGATTGTTTGAACCTTTTAGGCATATATTTTAATCATCATCACTTATCGATCCACCATTCACCGTTTCTAGATCAGACGAACTATATTCAAGTTGTAAGCAAATCAAATAATAACGCTGGGCAGCACTGCCCGTAATCGTGATGGGTAGCACTTGCACACTTTAAAGTTATCAGCTATATACAAACAGATACAGAACATCCTACAGTCGGGCTTGACCGACTTTCTTAGCTGTTTTTATTTTGGGAGATTTTCCAAAAAAAAAACTATTTTGGAAACATATGTTTTCTAGGCAGTCTTGATACCTACGCCACCAGCCATTCAATGCTCTGGAAGCTTAGCACATGACTAGGTTGATCTTAACATTTGCCTGGGTTCTTATATGTGATTCGCCGAGCCGTCGCGTGAGAAAACGATGGAGCGAACATCAAAAAATAAAACCAACTGAACAAAATATGTGAATTTGAAAAAATTATTATAATTTGTTTAAAATAATATTTTACTTTTCTTAAAAAGGAGATTATTTATTCTGAAAGTCGAGAACGAACCATCTCTATTTAAGATTGACCAATCTAGAATAAAAATAAGATTTAACATTTTGTTTTAAGATTTTTCATTCTCTGTCGAATTGTGAAACGGTTTGGTCACGTTTTCAAGAACAACATCTTGATTTTTATTTTCTGTGTAGTGATGAGAAAAACCTTAGGCATTTGGATTTTTCAATGCTTTCTACTAAATTCAAGAAAAGTTTGAAACAGACAATCAAATACTTACCCACACTTGAGATATTACCCCAGTTGCTCTACATTTCCCTCTCCTCACTTAATTACGCATACGCCCCATTGTCCCTCAATATAAACACAAGATCAGGCCTATTAGGCCCCACAATTCAGCATAATTTATGATATTGAATGACTTTCATAGATCATAAATCAAACACTTGGCCATATATTCAGCTGCCAATTTACATATTCACGGCTCTTTCCGCCTTCCTGGCCCTGTCATCTTCACCCCTTGATGTTATTGAAAAAATAGACGCGCCGCTGGGCTTGTAAAAACCTCATAAGAAATTCGCATTATTTTTTTTTTTTTTTTTTTTTGTACTCTGCTTTGATGTGGTTGGCCTGGCCCATTTAACGCTCCATTATCGCAGACAAAGGCCAATAGAAATTTTCTCATCAAACCCATTGAGCTACAAAAATGTAATTAATCGTAAGTATTTACACAATTTGAAGTATATTTTTTTTATATATTTTAAAGTTCACTTATGATGCTGGCGGCGCCTCCGTTTCAATATTTGTGATTGTGGAAGGAAAGTAACATAAAAAAGTCGAAGGTTGTGAGATCATAAACTTGAAGTTGACACAGCATTGCATTCCACTTGGCAGCTGTTGCTGCTGCTGCTGCAGTGGCTACAATTTCAATTACCCTTATAACCAACAATTGTCGATATTTGTTTATTGCATAAACCAAAAACAAACAAATTTCTGACCTTGATAAATCAACAAAACATTAAAAAAAAAAATGTATCAAGTAGCAGGAAATTGGGTGACGAGGCGGCTGCATTTCATAGATAAAAGTGAATGTTTATGATACTTGAAATTTCGATTACGCAGCACCAAAAAAAAAAAAATACCTGAAAAAGAAGAAGAAACTGTGTTAGAAAGTCAATTGGGCTGACGACAACAGACGGATGTCATAAAGATTGAACCAAACGTGTGTAACAGAGAGTGAGAGAGGGAGACAGGCCCTTTGAGTTGCTCCCACTCCCACCTTAAAGTGATTTACTTAACACTAATTGAATGTAATTAAGTAAGCCACTGCTGATGTAACCACAATTTATTTTCATCCAAATTGGATTGGGGAACTGCTGCTCCAGTAATTGGAACTGGTATGAGTTTAGATTGATCACTCAAAAGGTGAGCAGTGACCCCAGATGTGAGGTGTAAATGTAAAGAAAATAAAAGCCAGCTTCAAAATGATTGTATTTATGCAAGTACCCAATGAATATGAGCATGATGAGAAAATTTATGAAGGGGTGTTTACTAGCTCATAAGCAGGGTTCGTAAAATAACACACATTTTTCTGTACACGCATGATATTAACACAAAGTAAAATATACAAGCTGTAACAAATAATTTTTTTAAAGACATGATAATACATAAATTTACATATGGAAAAAATTATTTTCTTCATGTAACTAACACGAGCATTTTTGACATGGCTGTTCTGTACAGGCAGCTCAAATTATTGACATGCCTGTAAAAAAGTTAGACGTGCAATTCCTTAAGAGCCGAGAACCGGCATTCTTCCAAAAAAAAAGGTAATTAAATTTACGCAAATGGCAAAACTGTTTACAATAAAATGTAAAAAATAAAAATATTTTAGAATTTGAAATCAAATAGCTGCAATTCGTGTGAACTCATTAATATGACGCTTCGTATTTTGTGGCGGTTTCTCCTTATTTTGGTTTGCTTATAACTCTTCTATCGATTTTCTTATCCTTACCAAACTTTGTACCATTTGTATAGGGTACAAATAAATATTTTTTAAGTTCTTTGATATACTTGCTTTGATATATACAAATGTGCTAATTTTAACCCTAAGATGAGCTAAATTCGAAAATAAAATTCCTCCAATGATTTCTGTCTGCAGCCTGACTAGGCTTCCTTGTAGTTTCTGTGAGTGTGCCTAATCAAATGCCTTTTACTTTATTTAAATAATTTTAACATTTCCATACCAGTTCGGTCTAAATTCTTGTGATGCCTGAACCGAACCCGCTTGGAAATAATCCCGAGAACCCGAACCGAACTCTTTTTTCTTATTTATGGGGCTCGGTTCTTAAAGTAAAATTGCAAGCAAAGAATCTATTTTTGCACTCCGGTGTTAAACAATTTTTCAAAATTATAAAGTGACTTTTATAGGTTATGTTATGCTCGAGGTCTTGCTGGTTATGTGTCCATAACTTTGAACAACAAATGAACCAACCCCAAAAGACGACTCAACTTCCTCCCATTTAATAATTATGTTCAAAAATTCATTCATACATATGAAGCCACTTTTTATACTTTTTTATCACAACGTCAAGCAAGGGAAAAAAATAATTTTATAGTCTTAGGGGGCGCGATGAGGACATTTAGTTTTAACTAAAAATACTCATAAGCCTCGTAAGCAACAGAAATAGTTTTAAGAATTAAGACATTGTTCTGGTCATCAATTTTTAAAATCTGTCAAAATATGTCCATTTTTTTTTCAAATATGAACATTCATATTTGAATATAGCTTATAAGCTGCATCTCTATAACTGAATCTATAGCCCACCGGGTAGAGCGGGATGTCAGACCTTGACGTTCGCATACGGGAGACGATGGTTCGGATTAGAGAGAGTTGTGTTTTGGAAGTGTAAAATCAATGACACCGTAGTAAATCGAAGTAACCTTTGAAATCAATTTTTTAGGAAATCAATGCCAACTTCAAATGTATATATAGATCAAAGACAACACTACCTACGAGTGATAACAAAAACTTTAGAGCCTTGTCACGTAATATAAATTTTGTTAATTTTTAGTTACTCTAAAGCTAAGTTCACACAGGCAAATAATTTGCTCAAACTTTGATGAGTTAAACTGGACTTAAAACATAACATATGGATATATATAGAATTAATCTGCCCAAAAAGTGTCGAAAAATTCCCTACTTAGGCCTATTTAGATCAATTTTCATCAAAATTAGGGCAAATTATTTGCCTGTGTGAACTTAGCTTTACTCACACACTAGAACAGTTTTGAGGTTTCTTCAGACACACAATGTACTGCTTTTTCATTCCGGAGCTTTTCCTGGATAGTTCCAATTCCGAAACATTTGAACTTCTCATACACTGTAAATACTGTATAATAAATATACTTTTAGATTTTAAGTTCTACTATTTAGATTTTAAGTTCACTTTTAATTATTAATTATAAAACTGAAATTTTTTGTTCATTTTGTTATTGTTTTTAAATTGATAGAAGTTATCTATAAGACAACAGATAAATTAATAAATGTACAATGTAACCTATTTTCAATTATTCCAATCTACCCCTACTACTATTTAAACCTAACCCAACCTATGCTAGTCCATCCGAAACTATCGCAATCACTCTAATCAACTCATTTCATTCTTAGTTTTAAAGTTGTTGGAGTTGGAGTAGATGTTTAAATGAGTTTATGTTTGAGTACTGACTTTAAGAAATTTGTCAAGGTGAGTTTTATTAATTTAGGTTAGGATTTGGCGTAGCTTTGCCAGCGATCTGAGGTTGGAAACGGATTTTATTTATTGCCAAATTATTCAATGGAGTACTTTTTTACTTGGTACATATTTAGTACATATTTAAGAACGAATGTAATTTTTAAGAATGGGCGCTAAAGATGTTGAAAAGACTAATTAAAAGATTTTTCTTTAAAACTCTAACGTATAAGGTAACCTTCAAAGCTGTTGGAGCCAGTTTTGAACGAATCCGTTCGGATTCGGCTTTAAACTGTAGGTCCCTTTCTCTTGATAAGACACACAAGCCAAGTAGTAATAGCAACCTTTACCTAGTTAACGCATCTCTCTATTTTTATATAATATCGATTAAAATTACATTATTTGTCATTTGTTGGCCCACAGTCTCATTATTATCCTATCCTTTCCCAATTTATTTAAAATCTCCCCTATTTCAAACTATTATTAGCCTTTTAACAACTTTTTTGAGCTTCTGCTTACCAAATTGTACAATCCGGTACGTGTGGCCAATTTGGTTCCACAAATCGTGTTAACACAGCAAAATTTCAAGCGCAACCGGCAACTTCCTATATTATCATTTTATCATTTTTTCAAAAATTCGCTTACAATATCCATTCCATTTTTGCCAACTTCAACTGCAATGTTCCGATTTGCATTCCGAAGGTCTGTCTGACACTCAATCAGCTTAGAGAGACGTTCAATCATTTTACTTGTGTTCTGCTTTTTTGGTCGACCTTGTCGCCTCAACTTGATGTCGAAAACCCTAAACTTGTTAGCTACTGTGTGAAAACGTCAGTTAAATAAATACTGAAAACAATGTTGAGCCTTGTCTCAGTCTGTCTAATGCTACAAAATGTTCTTGATTCTTAGTAGAGTAGAATCATTTAAGTTGCAATGGCTTGAGATCTTAAGCCAGATTTGAAAGTATCTATCAAAGTCTCATCTTCGGGGGACTCCACTTTAAATTGCTGCAACACGCAAAGCAAAAGCCAAAAATTTTGTAAAACGCCAAAGCAGATTAATTATGAAGGAAGCTTAGGAATCAGTCTTCAGGTGAATGGACTGGCTGGCTGCAGTCTTAAAAAGTTGGGGGCAGAGTTTGAAGTGTTTGACATATGATTTTTGCTAAACAACAAAAAAAAAAAACAACAACAAATTTGTTGCCAGTTGGCAGAATTTTCGTAATGATGAGCGCCTTAAAAAAATATTGCGAAAAAACCTTTTGGCAGCAGATTTCGGCTGGGTTCTTTCACAACCTGCCTGAGTGAAGTGCTCTGAAGACAACACAAAAAGGCTGCCACAGAAATCAATGAGCATAAATAAGATTAGAGCGAATGCCTTGGCGTTTTTAATACTGGGCACTAAATAGCAGTTTAATTGGCACCCCCCCAAAAGAGTGGAAGCCACCGGCTTTAACACAATGGCAGCGCAGTCTGATTGCATTCGCTTGTACAGGAGGAGCAAGTGCAGCATTGGCACATCCAATTGTTGGGCATGATGCGGCAGAATTAAGCAACGTTTTGTAATCAGAAGACTTGAGACTATGACTGAAGGAATGTGTGTGTAGAATATAGTTGATCTAAGTTTGAAGAATCAAGCTTTGTTGTGTCATTTTATTGTATTGAAGTGAAGTAAACCTGTTTATAATTTAGGATACAATCCTAAATCTCTAATTACCTCAGCATCACTTCACATTCTAAAGCAGAAACAATTCACTGCCGCCTTAGTAAAAAAAAACTCTCAACCCACAAGCAAAATTGTAACCAATTGCAATTCGTTGCCGCATCACGTTGTCTGTGACTACCAAAAACCCATCAAATTGTAACAATTTTTCACCTGTCGTCTGTCTCTGGGCCAGCTTGCACATGATTATTATTACATCAGTACAAAAATCATAAATTTTTTTTTGAGTCTGCGAATCGTGAGGAGAGCGAGCTAAGGCTTTAGTTAAGAGATGCGTTGCAACATCTTAGCCAACTTCCATCACCCACCACAACAACAAAAAAATCAAGGAAGCAACATTCAACAATGCGTTCCGTTTTGATTTATGCCACAAAATGTATCATCAAATCGATTGGAGACTTTCCAAAATGCCCAAAGGAATTCGCATTAAAATATAATTACAGTGCACAGATTGGTAATGGTTGGGGGGGGGCTTGTGTCACTACATGGTAATAGTGTAGCCAACCAACCTTGAGTTGGTCCAAAGCTGTTATCGGTGATTTTTGCAATTGAAAATGAAATTAGGACCACAACTAATCGCTGAAGTACGAATATCTGGCAGATACTTTTGACCAAAACGATGCCGCCGTTTGACTTTTAAGGCCAAGCAATTAACTTTGTGAAACCATTGCTCCAATGATGAGGGCGCTCTCCAATAGAGCTCCAGTCGATTTAAATTGATTGGCAACCAAACAACAACAAAAAACTGAACTAAAAGAAACAACAATTGTTTTTTTCTGAACTACAAAAGCAAGTGCCAAATGTGTTTGCCACAGGTTTATGCGGATAACAAAATTGGGAATTTTGAATTAGCTGAAGTGATCAAATATAAAGTAGAGATGGGAAAATGTAACCCCTCTCGGATTAGACATTTTTCGTCAGTTCCAAGAATTTCACAATTATAGCGTCCGTCCCCAACTAAAGCACTATTTTCAGAACCGGCTGTTTGTGTTCTAGCCTGGTTGTGGAAAGTGAGGACGCGTTCCGCAGACATATCGATGTGAACCTCCGGTGGTCCGATCAGAAGCTTGAAACGCACTATCTAGATTCAACAAATCTTAGTCTTGGTTATGCAATCAGCCTTTTTGAAATCTATTAAGCCCATTCCTTAAGATAACACCCTTGCCCTTCCTTAGGGGGTCTCCGACCTTTGAAACATTTTTTTAAATTTTTTTGTTTTCCATTATTATTAGAGCTTGGACATTCCCCTTTCATCGCCTTCAAACCATTAATAAAAATTTCAAATAGCTTAGCAGATATTGCATTTTTAGTGGATACACAGTAGAGACCTGCACGAGTAAGTAAAATAGTAATCGAGTTATACTCGCCGAGTATGATTACAGACGAGTACGATTACCTAGCTGTCAAACTGGCACCGTAGCATCGTAGGAAAAAAAAGCTCAAGATCAATTTAATCTTTGCTGGTTAAAATGATCTTTTAAAATATCAATTTTTTCATACTTAAAATAAATAGTGGAAATGACTGTCATTTCATATCAATTTTTTTCTCTGTGTAAATATAAAACAATGAAGCTCATGTGGAAAAATGTATTATAAATACACCATCTTTTCGCCATCGATATTGGTTAAATTTACAATTTAACTGGTACACCCAGAGAAAAAGCAAATCGTAAAAATTAATACAATCATAGTTAATTTTACTATGCTGTTTTCAAATATAAAACGTATTAAAGTCCAATAGAAAGCGCTTTGATTTAACTAAAAACATACTTAACCACTGAATTTAATATGAATATAGTAAAATCAAAGTGAAATTCACTTAAAATCAAATATTGCTGTATTCAGATTAAAGTAAAATCATATTTATTTCAAATATACGAAAATATGTATTGCTTTACTATGTTAAATATTATTTTTAAATATGAGTAATATTGCTTTTAATAGGTTTAATCTTAAAAATAAAGTTTTGTATGTTCATTTTAAAATTTTGAATTGTTAAAGGTTTTTGCACATTGCTGGTTTTGGGCTCCCCAACCAGTTATGGCATTCGTGTCATTGGCTGTAGTTCGTCAGGCAGAAAACCAATGATGAAAAATAGTGGAACCTTCCGAAACAGCTGTATGGTTATCTATACAGCCTCATTTGTGTATTGTGTGTGTACTGTTTCTACAGTTATGCATAACTTATTTGACCCCAAAAAACTTGCTAGATTAAATTGAAACTATATTTATTTTGAGGGGGTACTTTTAAATTAAAGTTGGAAAATGTTTATTTCAATATGAAATGGTGTTTATATTGAATATGTAAAAAATTTAAAGTACTATAAAGTATATTAAAGTTAAATATAATATTTATTTAAATTTAATATGAATATATTTCATAATTACTATGAAATATTTAAAATTTAATATTTTTTTTTTAAATTTAATAATTTGGTCTTTTTATATTTAATATGAAAACTATTAAATTTGACTATTTTCATATTTAATTTCGATTTAAAGTGTAAGCACTTCAGATTAACGAATTCCATATTTAACGCAAAATCAATGGCAAAAATATAAAAAATATTAAAATTTCACAGCATTTTTCCCTGAGTGTGAGTCAAAAACAAAACAAAACAATCAGTGCTTGTGCAGTACTTTCAATATATGTATATGTCGTTAGAAGGTCCAAAGAATCTGTCTACAAAATTGTAGAATCTGTCTGTAAGTAAAAGAGCTCTTAGATCCTGTCTAAATAGCATAAGTTTAACCGTTTATTATTGGTTGGCTTATCAATGCGGCTACCAAAAAATACAGTAATAGCTTATTTTTGTGTGGTTAATCGGTTGCTTTTTTTTTTTTATTTCACTGATTGTTTTTATAACCCTTTAATGACCAACGGTGCCTATACACTAGGGAATTTTTAATTTTGCTTGTTTTGCGTTAATTGGAATTCGTTAATCTGAAGTGCTTACATTTAAATCGAAATTAATATGAAAATAGTCAAATTTAATAGTTTTCATATTAAATTAAAAAAAAAATTATTAAATTTAACAAAAATATTTAATTTTAAATATTTTATAGTAGTTATGAAATATATTCATATTAAATTTAAATAAATATAATATTTAACTTTAATATACTTTATAGTACTTTAAATTTTTACATATTCAATATAAACACCATTTCATATTGAAATAAACTTTCAACTTTAATTTAAAAGTACCCCAAATAAAAAGTATATCAGTTTTTAGGGGTCAAATAAGTATGCATAACTGTAGAAACACACACAATACACAAATGAGGCTGTATGGATAACCATACAGCTGTTTCGGAAGGTTCCACTATTTTTCATCTTGGTTTTCTGCCTGACGAACTACAGCCAAGACACGAATGCCTTAATGGTTGGGAGTCCAAAACCGCAACGTGTAAAACCCTTTAACCATTCAAAATTTTAAAATTAACATACAAACTTTATTTTTAAGATGAGAACCTCTAAAAGCAATATTACTCATATTTAAAAATAATTTTAAACTAACAATACTATTTTCGTATATTTGAAATAAATATGATTTTACTTTAATCTGAATACGCATATATGATTTTGAATGAATTTCACTTCGATTTTTACTATATACATATTAACTTCGTGGTTATATGTTTCAGTTAAATCAAAGCTTTCATAAGTTTTAAAACAGAATAAAATTAATTAACTATGATTGTATTAATTATTACGATTTGCTTTTTCTCTGGGTGTAGGCAACATTGTCTTTACAATAGAAAATAGCCGATGCATAATTATAAAATTGGTGCATTTTGCTTCTAAATTTTTCCAAAGTCAATGTTGCCTGTAGGCAAAGGTTTAACAGAATTGGAAATAAGGCGAATTTGTGGATATTGATTGGGATAATTCCGGTGATAATAGTGATGTAGATAATGGAAACAATACCGATACCCTTGGTTTTTTATAAAATTTTATTGAGGAAACAATGCAGCATGTTATTACCAAGGGAAAAACAATCGTAGATGCTTTGCTAACAAAAATTATTCACCGAACGATCTTGAAGACAATAATGAAACTATTTAACAAACAAGAAAGCTTGCGACATATTGAAGATTCAGAAATAAAGGAACCAATATCATATTTTTCAATGTACTACGATGATAGAATTTTACAGAAAATCTTTACTGGAACTATTTATACGCTTTACAAAATAATTGCGACATCATCGAAATCAAACTTTTCATTGGCGTTCTGCAGTATTAAGGTGTAGTAAAAATACCTGTATTCCCAATGGAAGGTCTTCAAAATTTAGTCGGACTCATTGAGTCGAATGCGACTTGAGAAAATTAAAACAAACTTCCATTTAAATGACAGCTGTAAACAACCCAAGAAGGGTTTTGATTTATCAACTCCATTGAGATATGAGAACACCGAACATTGGATTCAGTGGGGCTCAAAAAGCAGATGAAGACTGTGTAAAACAGTATATCCTCGATCCAAATGTATTAAATGTGAGGTATTCCTTTGCTTAAATCCTCAAAAAAATTGATTTGCACTGTACCATTCGTAATCATTAGTTAATTTTCTGGAACCTAAGGAAATGTTTTTTACGTTTTAATGTATATAAAAATAGTCCGAAAATTAAGATTAAATGAATAAAAAAATTAAGTTTTTGTACAACATTGCGTATACGTATTTTTTATAAAAAATATACCACTCAGTAAGGACAAACCCGAATACGCAAGACTTTGAAATTGATTTTTGGTAATATTTGTTGCCATATTATTCATTATATGAGCTCAAAATTCAATACGGTCACGAAAGGGTTAATTAAATAAAAATATGGCTTGAAGATAAGTTCATTAATTTTAGAACAGCAGTTAATGACAGTTTTTTACTTCAATATTTTCGCAAGCTCTCATCTGCACATTATTTATAATCTAAACCATTTTCACGACAATCGGTTTATAAATACCATTAAATTTTCGCTTACTCATGGGATCGCCAACACATCTTCCCGCATAAACGACTCTTTCGCCTGGCCTAATAATGCCCTGCAGCGTTTTTGGCATAGCCAGTCAGCTTATTATTAATTGTTATTTGTGTAGATTGTCCAACCATTCTGCCAACAAGAAAGGATGTGCCTTGACATTTGCTACCAAATCATTAAGATGAAGATCGACGATGATTGATCGACTCCCCCTCACTCACTCTAAAGCGGAGCGTTCCACTGGCTGCCAGCCATGCAAAAATTGCATTCGTGATAATGACAGCCTCGTCGAATTCAGATGCCAAAGGCAGGCGGATCATTTGGTTTTTTTGCTCCACTAGCGATCGTCGTCATATATGCAAATGACACGAATTATGTTTTAATGCTCGGCGAGGCTCCCACAATTTTCAGTTAATGCGCATAACGAGACGTGTTCTTTGGTTTTGGGGGTAAAAGCTTCACCTGCTCCAGCTCCAGCTCCGACCCACTGACACAATCTGGCGAATAATTCTTGCACAATCATTGCTATGGAAAAAAATGGAAAGTGTTTCATAGTCGTTTGTTACAAACAGTTTGAAGTTGGAGCAGAGTCTGGCAGCTGCTGGTGATAAAGTTTTTTATATTTCAAATATTGTTCATCATATTTGTGTTTTTTATGCTCTTTAATATGGTTAATTTTCTCATCTTCTTTTGTAATTGTTTTATAAAGACCAGCCTAAGAAATCGAGCCGTAAAGTTAATGCCGGCCTGGGACACTGTGGAACAAAGAGGATTGCAAAGTAGGCAAAAAAATGAAATAGAAAAGTGAGAGTCATAAATATGTTTTTAATATTATGTAAAATTACTTAAAATTCAGCGAATACAAATCCTAAATATGTCTAGCTAAAATCAATTTTAAATATTTTTTCCATGCTGTTGGAAATATATGCCTACGGATGAGTCAATCTCACCATACATGAGTCTTAGGTTGATCTGGAATTATTATAACAAATCATAGACGACAAATTTTTACATGGTAATAGTTTTAAACGAATTTAATTGTTCTTAGGAAACTTAGCATAATAGCTTTAAAATCGAAAACGAGAACACCGAATGGAAAGGAAAATAGGGTTTCTAGCCCTTGTGAATCTTGATTCCTAAACAGAACTTATCCCTGATTTTACCAGAAAACAGTCATTATGCGATTGTTCTCTTAATTGTATGGGAGTACCTTGTCCGCAGTCTCACTTGATATAGCCTATTTATCAACCAAAATATATAAAATTCTATTTGTAAGCTTTACGTGGGAAATAAACTGAAAAATTATTTTCTATTTTTTGAACATCCATTATTCCCATATAAAGTGTTTCTGACATTTTACTTGTAAGCGGATCATCTGAAATCGAAAATTTACTTGTACCATTTTTTCGCATACTTTGCTTACCAACCGAGTTTCAAGTCAATCGGATGAAAAATAAATATTATCATACAACATTTTCGGACTGCAAAAAACTCACAAAATCAAAAACTCCACACAAAAAAAAGGGTTTTGCACTATTTTCGCTGGTAGCTGAATCAATAGTTGGTCCCCAAAAAAGTTACGAAATAGTCATATCGATGTCACTGCGTTGGCACCCTACGTATTCCGTGTCCCGCGATAGTTTATCTATGAGCACTTATTTCAATACAGTGAAATATATCAAAACCATATTTTTGTGACCCACTTTTCGCACTTGCTAACAACGAAATGATGTGCAGAGCTTAAGGGCAGACTTAGCAAAATCGCTAAAATTCGAGTCTATTTATTTTGGATACTTTGTTTACAAACCTAGTTTGCAGACGATCGGATAAAAGAAATATTTTCCCCATACAAACTTTTCAGATAATTGTCACCCCGTGGGGGTAACTGTATCAAAATTTAAAATTAAAAATAATATTATTTTCAATTTAAAAAAAAAGGAGGGCTAACATCGGCCGATGTTTTAAATACACTTGCTGTTTATTAAAGACGCTACCATTAATAACAAAAAAGTTTTTCTCAATAGAACTTGTTTTTAGACCGATCGTTCCTATGTCAGCTATATGCTATAGTGATCCTATTTTGATCAATTTTTCCTGAACTATATGGAAGCACATAAAACTAATATATACCACGATTGGTAACGCTACGATAGAAAACCAAAAAGTTTTTCTCACTAGAACTAGTTTTTGCACTGAACGTTTATATGGCAGCTATATGCTATAGTCATCCGAATTTGATCAACTTTTGCAGAATTGTGTGGAAATAAATAAAACTAATATATACTACAATTTGTGACGCCAGGATAAAAAACAAAAAAAAAATTCTCACAAGAACTAGTTTTTGAACCGATCGTTTATATGGCAGCTATATGCTATAGTCATCCGATTTTGATTAATTTTTTTCAGAATTATGTGGAAGCATATAAAACTAATATATACCGCGATTGGTGAAGCTACGATGTTAAGCAAAAAAGTTTTTCTCACTAGAACTAGTTTTTGGACCGATCGTTCCTATGGCAGCTATATGATATAGTTATCCGATTTAAATTAAATTAAATTTTTTATAATATTTAAAATTAAAATTACACTTGAACCGGTATACCGAATTTAAAATCCGGGTACCGTATCGGTACCAAAATCCGAAATATAATAGATCCTTTAACCGAAATACTCGTTTCGGAACGTACCGGTATCGGAACCGAAATTCGTTTTTTTCGTTTTTTTTTCGAATTTTGACCCCAAATATATGACTGAAGTTCAACTTTTGATATCTCAGTTATATGTTATTCAATCGTCATGTAAATTGAACAGATTATAAATAATGGGCAAACAAATGTGAATGTAATATTCGTGCTTGATATCTGCATAATCTAGGATTCAACTTTAAAGGCTTACAAAATTCAACTCGTTTAAGAATTAAACTATTTAGTTAGACTTGAATTTACGCTTAAATTTCAGTCAATGGGCTCTGCAACCAATCATTTGCGTTTGATTTATAAATTGATTAAGCAAAGTACAAAAATGGTTTAAACTTCAATTTTGATGTTGAGTGTTCTTACATGGATTTATTAAATCTTTTGTTTGATTTTGTTTATAAACCTAAGGGCTTGCTAATTAAAATGTTTAGTTCTCCACTCCTCTTTTACGCCCACTGTAGCCACCAGCAAACATAAAGTTCAATTCAATTTAAATTACAAACAAAAATGTTTTGTGGCCCGTCTTCTTGTCTTCTTTCAATGTCAATGCTCTGTACTAAGGATGAGGTCGTACCATAACCTTTTTTTTTATTGTACACAACTTTTAGTGCCCCCATCTTGATCTCGATCGCAATCTCGATTACTGCGGCGTCAAGGCGGAAGTTGGATGATCAAAAGTGTTTATCAATATATCAATGACTGACACAAGTATCGTAATAATTATTTTTGGCCTATCAACATGTGCTATGATTTATTTTTCTATTTTGTGGAATTTAACTGATCATCATAATTGGATGTGGGTAGGCCCGGGTAGAAAAATGCCAATCAAAACCTGGGGTGACCCCCACGCAACACATGAGATTGAGGATGTAGCCAAAGCCAAAATTCAAGTTGTTCTTTACAAGTGGCGTTGCTCGAGTTCAAGTTGCTACACAAGCACAGAGCGGATTAGCCACATAGCACAGACACTTCCCATGGCCAAGACAATGGAACATTCGTTCAACTGCAGTTTTCATTTTGGGCAAGCAAATTGCCAGGCGAAATTCAATTAGGTAGACAACAGAAGCTGAAAAAAAAAACACGCACGCGTTCCATGTCGTCGTTAAGTTTCGGTCGCAGACCAATCGATTTTGATGGTAAGAGCACCTTCTAATGTGGCCGCGCTGGTTGTGCAATGGATTTTGTTTTTTTGTTGGTTTGCTAACAAAGGCAAATTTTCATTTATTTTTGGGGCAATAGAGACGTGATCGTGCATAAAGCGAAAATTATACGGATAATATGTTATTTTTTTCAAAGACTTGATCATTAAAGAAAAGAGGTTCAGGTTTGAAAATTTGAGGTTAATCAGAAAGAAAGGCCAGACAGAGTTCTAAGTAAGATCTACTGAAAATTTTATTCGTTTTTAAATGAAGTGTAAATTATACTTTAATTCGTTTTTGAATTTTGAATTTTTGTTGAATCTTTTGAAAAAAGTTTCGTGAGTCACGTCTTCATCCCTATGGATCGCTCTATGCTTTATCGTTTGCTTTACCTTTGGCTGGCAAATTTGGGGCAAATTAGTTTTGTTATTTTTGCGCCAGTTTGACATTTTTCTGGCTGCTGCTTTTGCGATTGGCTCTTTGTAGTGGGAACCAATTTTATGACCGCATGGGCTATAAATAAATCAGAAACCTCACAAAATTCAATGTTTAGCTGGAGTTTTGTATGTACGAAGTAAGTTGTGTACCTGCCACATCAATCATGCCAGCCGCCTTGTCGAGTGTCGAGAGATGAGCTCTCAGCCCGCTAGAATGCATTTTTTTGTTTTGTTTGCACCAGAAAAGTATAGGTTTTTGGTTGTTCAAGTTTAATTGCTGCATACGTTTTAATTATTTCGAAGCTGAAGCAACTAATTTGGCAATTTGCAGTCAATGCTGCTGCCAGACAAATTCAGCATGGGGTATATGTAATTACTCTATGAAGTGCACTTAACTGACTGCGTTTTTTATTTTTTTATGTCAAATTTTACTACATCGATGTCTGCCATCAAAGCGGCTCAGATCGAGTCCATTCCATCAGTCAAAATGCCATAGGTGCAGCTCCTCTTTTACTACTCTGATTCTGTCTAGTGTGGGATGACCTTCAAAGTGAGTGAGAAGTGCATTTATGTAGTATGAAAAAAATATCATTGAAATTTTATGATAGCTAGTAAAAGACTTAATTTTTTATATCAAATCAAATATAAATACAGTATAAACCAATTAATGTTTTTAACATTTAATGCAATGATTTGATAATTTATTGACTAATTTTTACAATCTGTAGATAAATTTAATATACAACGTTTTTATAACTTTGTGGAGGGTACTTATTGTAATTTTGATTAGATATTGGTAACGCATGTAAAAAAGAAGCCTCTCCGACCACATAAAGTATATACATATATTCTTGATCAGAGTGACGAGCTGAGTTGATATTGCGGCTTCTATCCAGTTACCATCCTTAGTTTTAAAATAATCTGGATGAAACTAGGTACCTGGTCTTCTTTCCTATTAGAGTTGGGTAAAGATTATTCATTATACAGAAGATGTTCACTAGGGCGTACTTTTTTCCATACGATTTTTGACATTTGAAATTCTTTGCAGCTCTTGGCTCAAAACATTCAGTATATTTTATAAAGAATTTCGTAGAAAACCAAAATTGGATGTTTTAAGTTTTCACGAAGCTCTGTGGCCTATTCGACAGAGCACATATCAATGCTTCTGTAAAAAATCAAATGCGCAATATTCGATCATGCAAAAGGGTACAAATTGGTCTCTGAAGTAAGACATTATTCGATTTATGGCTATTTTTACAAAATAAATATTTAAATTTTAGCCATTTGAGCCTGTAGCCAAACATATGTTCTAATTATGTCAATTAATTCGAATTTTTTCCAGTTTATTTGGCGAAGATACAGCCCGCTTAAGCCACTAGATTCCTATTCCAAATTTGTATAGGAACTATTAAAAGGCTACGTGATTCCACACACAATGAATAATAATGTACATCTGCTTGTAAATAAATAAAATTCCATGATGAATCAAGTAGACTCTTCACAGTTCTTATACAAATTTGGGGTAAGAATCTTGTTGGCCTCCCATAAAATGAATTATGTGTTTTTGGCTTAATCAGGCTGTAGCTTCGCTAAAAACTTTAGTAAAAATGCGGAAAAATTTACATAATTAAAACATGTAATTGGTGAAAGGCTAAAATTGAAATTCCTCAACCGCTCAAGCTTAAATATTATAATAATAAATTATTTATTTTGTAGAAATAGCCAAAAATCGAGAAATGTCTGCCTTCAGTGACCGATTTGGACCCTTTCGCATGTTCGAATATTCCGCGGTTGATTTTCTACAGAAGCATTGTTATGTGCTCTGTCGATTAGGCCAGATAAATCCAGAAATTAATGCCAATTGTGACCACGAGAAATTCGTAAGGGCAAAATGTACTAGAAATCTGTTTTTTCGCCATATCTTGGAAACAAGAGCTGATGAAACAAAACCGATGATGCAGTTTTGTTCAGTGCACATAAATGAATCATATTATTTGATCAACAAGGCTGCAACTCACAAAGTTGGTCATTTTGTTGCCCTGTGTTATCAGACCAGTCAAAGGTATACAAAAATAATAATTGTTAAGGCTACTAAAAAAAAAATAAATTCCTTAATTATTTATAGTTAAAATAAAAAAAATAAAGACCCATGGAAGCTGTTATTTTTTTATGATGTACTTTGGAATGCTGAACTCAAAAATGAAATTCAAAAATTTTTGTATGGATACGTTTTTGAGTTAGAATTTTTTTTCAGTTTTTTCGGTAGGTACCCTTACATTTTATGACATATCTCGCGATAGAAACTTTAGATGTCGTCAAGCAAGGTGTTAATCTAAAGGGTATGCAATTTTCAATAATCTAGTTGAAGATCATTTTCCAATCGGTTTAGTAGTTCAAATGCTACAAGCAAAAATATTTCGAAAAAATAGATTTTTTTCTCAAAAACGTGCAAATTTTGTTTTCCAAAAATCTGTAAAAGGTTGAAACTGTTAAAAATAAATTGTTTTGCTCTTACGAATAGCACTTCTACAAAGAAAATAAGGCATTGGTAAAGAATATCTATGGATAAATAAAGGAGCTGTGAGCAATTGAGTACAAATACTAACAGTCAAATTTCATTGTTTTATGTATTTATTAAAAAATATTTTTATTTTTTCTTCGTTTTTGGCCTTGCTCTTATTTTTTTTCTGTGATTTGGTTTCTATTGAAACTCTTACATTGAGCAAAAAGCAAAGTAAAAAAAATTTTTTTAATGAACTCGTAAAATAGTCAAATTTGACCCCTAGTTGTTTCACACAATTGCTTACAACTTCGCTATTTATCCACAGATTTTCGTCATCAACGCCTTATTTTCTTCGTAATAGGGAAATTTGTAAGAATAAAAGAAAAAACAATTTTTTTGATTTTTATTTTCAACCATTTACAGATTTTAGAAAATCAAATTTTTCACGTTTTTGAGAAAAAATCATTTTTTTCGAAATATTTTTGCTTCTTACTTTTAAACTACTAAACCGATTGGAAAATGTTCTTTGACTAGATTATTGGAAATTGCATAACCTTTTGATTAATCCCTTGCTTGACTTCATCTAAAGTTTGTAACTCGAGATATGGCTTAAAAGGTATGGGTACCTACCGAAAAACTAAAAAAAAAATCTAACTCGAAAACGTATCCATACAAAATTTTTTTGAAATTCATTTTTGAGTTCAGCATTCCAAAATACATCATTAAAAAATAATGGCTTCAATGGGTCTTTTTCGCTGTAAACTAGTGTAATCATTGCGTTTATTTGTGCATAAACGTAGTAACAAATTTTTACTGTTGTTGGCGCCAGTTGTAAAGTATGTTGTAAAGCTTATCAATAACTTTGCCGTTCGGATTCGGCTTTAAGCTGTAGGTTCCTTTCTCTTGACACACGAGCCAAGCTCGGCTTTGCCTTTGATGGCTGTAACAGCCAATTTAAAAACAAATCAAGAAATACTTAAAACATAAACATAACAAAATTTATTTCTATACCAAATTCTTTTTTACAGCAAAACATAACAAAATGCTATTGCGAAATATGTAAAATCACTGACAAAAAATGGCCCAAATAAAAATCAAAAAATTTCACAATTTTTCAAAAATAGTTTCCAACACTAAAAAATCTGAAAAAATTTGTTCTTCTTTTGGGAAAAAAAAGGTTATGACCAGAAGCCATTTTTGATATTATCTAGTGTAATTTGTTTTATGTCATTCATTGATCAAATATATTGAGAATCTGTATTTGAACAAAGAACTCTACATAGCCGTTTTTAGTCACAGACAAAAAGTCAGGTTTCAAGCAGTGACTTTATATATTTTTTCCAAATGTAACTAGTTCTGGGAATGCCTGGACTTGCAATCCATTTTGTCTCCTTAAATTTTATTCTTATCTTGATCAGTTAGATATAGCATGCTTCATTGTTAAGCAACTGTTTCAAGTTCTAATTGGTTATGAAGTTGCAAAATATAATAAATGTCCATTTGCAAACAATTTTTTCTGGCGTTGTCATTATAAGGGATACAATATATTTAGATGACTAACTCCAAATAAGCTCACCCCTCCAACCCCCTCAATTGACAACTGTCAACTCTTAAAACAAAATGTCAAATGTACGATCTCAAGTCGATCGGCTTTTACTCTGATTCTGCCAAATGGCAAACGACCTTCATTGGGCGAAGAAGAATGCAGCTGTCATAGCAAAAAGCAAAAATTACTTTCGAAAAATGCCAAAAAAAAAACCAAACTTGTTGACTCCCCTTGACTAACACAGCACACACAGTGCCAGTGTACGTGTATCTGTGCATCATCATAAACATCTTCTATGTGGATTGAAGTGCGCCGCAATTTACAGCAAAAATGCCTTAATTGATTCGCCGTCCACAAAAAACGTTGCAACACACAAAATTATTTTGTAGTTTAATTTAAATTATACGTTTACATTCCACTCGTCAGCGTTCTAGGTTACAAAACAAATATTCAAATCTTTAAGTATTTCAAGGTCCGCCCCCCTCCTCCTCCCCCTGATTGTATGGGATCTAGGTGGCGCGCAGAGCATCATCACCTGGAGCATCATCGCTTGAGCCGCTCTCACAATGTACATAAATTAGCTGAATGCAGGAAATTAAATGATTTTTTAATGTGCTGGAAAAATATTAAAAAACAACCAAAAAAAATCAAATGGTTTTTCGAGTTGTGCTCGAGTGCCATTGAAAGAGCCGGAGAATGCGGCAAAGTTGTGTTTAATTGTTTTGCTTACAATTCAAAATTTGATGTTATAGTTTTGGCATACTTATTTGCAAAACATCATTTTAAATGTGGTTTAATTTATAATTACAAATGTTTTTGTTTGAGGGTTTTTGTTTTTTTTTTTTGTTTCATTGGGCAAGGTCAGGAAATTACTTGCACAAAATCTTTGTTGAGGAAGTTAAATGAAAACCCATGAAGGTAATCAAATTGTATAGATTTATTCAAAATGTTATTGGGGGCACTTAATAAAGGTGAAAGTCAACTCGTGAAACTGAACTCGGCTATTTTGTGGTAAACGATGTGAAAGACATACAAACAAAATGAACAATTTGCACACAAATTTATTTACAGATCGTGATCAAAGATACGCCCACAATTTGAATCAAAATGGTAATAATATTATTTAATTTGGATTTTCAAGTACCATTTTTTTTTTGCGCCAATTTTTGTTTAGATAAATAAATATTACAAAAGAGCATTTGGTCTACTTACAATTTATTGGTTGGGAAATGGCAAAATTATTTTAAAATAAAGCTGATTATGAAATCAGCTTAGATAAAGTTAGGTAATTAGCGCTTTTTGCGTAATCCTGCAGGAAGTGACTGATTGATATGTTTAAGGAATGTATGTATCATATGTAATGAGCCTGCACGCTGACGGGCATACCGACAATTTCCTTAAAGGAAAGAGAAATCTAGCACGATTAGGCAAAACTGAAATCGGCTTCAATTTAGTTTTTTTACGTCTTGAATTTTCAAGAAGAAATCTGCTTGAAATCGAGAAGACTTTTGCGCTCGATTTGAGTTTGGTAGCAAGAGAGGTGAGGCGTTCGCATTGCGGAGAGCGACCGAAAAAACAAGAGCATTTCGTTCTCTCTCTCTTGATCTGGCAACTTGGTTCTAAAATGCTTACTTTCAAGAAGAACTATTCTTGAATTCGAGAATAAATCATGCTTGATATGAAGCCGACTAAATTTAAAACCGAGCAGATCGAGATTTCAGCATTTTCTTTTTGGATCCAAGAACGAAATCTGCTTGATATCAAGCACGATCTGCTCGCTTTTTTCTCTGAGTGCACTGTCTCGCGAGTTGGTCTACTTTGCCATTGCGCTATATTTCCCTGTGCCCTGGGATTCAAATGAGGTGATTGCAAGTGCTTAGCTAATCAATGTCAAGTTTTATTTTGTCAATTTTGTACATCCAATAAATTGATATAATCGACACATTTCTGAATGGGTCTGCCTGGGGTAGAGCTTAACTCTTCGCTGCAGTCAAGTAATTCTGAAAACTGCTAAAGCATTATATTACTCACCCAACTGCAGTAATTAAGATCAGTCTCTGCTTCCATATCATAAATTCCATAAGAAACGTTGACTGTGATTCACGTCATACCCAAAATCAAAGTCATTGAAAATGAAAATAGATCTTTGCCTTCTCTACTAAGCCAGATAGACTTAAGGAATATTACATTGAAAACAATTAAAATATGAAATCTATGAATCACATACCATCAAAATGGTACACGGATGGATCACTGAGTCTATGGGAATATCCATTAGGTCAAAAAAGTGTTTTGACAATGGAAAAAATTCACATTTTGCTACTTACTTTGCCAAGAAAATAAGAATCTATGCATAAGTTTAGCTCGATAGCTTTAAAACTGAGAGACTAGAATGGGTAGCCAACAGTTTTGGCATTTAAGCTATTATGTTGCTAGATTTAGCAATTTTCAAAGTGGAAATGATATTAAATTTTGGCAAATGCTATTAGCTATAAATTAGGCAACTTTTAAATAATAATTTGGTATTTTTGAAACGAAGTGCAAAATAATTACTAATAAATCCGTAAAGTTAATCATTCTAAGCAATAGAACTTTCCTTTAGTACAAAGCCTCAGAAGTGAGTTTAGCAGTAATAAATTAAGACATGAGGCCTAGAATTAGCACCAGTTCACCAGTGACTTCAGACTGTTTCATTACTACCCATGAAATTAACAATTTAAATTTAGTATTAAAATGTATGTTTACAAAATCATGAATAAAATTATTAAATTGTTAAATTCATGACCGAAAGCATATGAAGGAAGCCATGTTTTTAATACAAGTCCTTCACATTGATTTAATTACTGAGCATTGCCTTTGACTGCTTTGGTCCACTGAAAATGTTGAACGTTTCTTCAGCCTGATACCTGGTGAAACTAAATGAAATACTATTTCAATAATAAGGTTGGCTTGTAGAATTTTACATGTTTTAGAAGATACTACCTTCAGTGTTTGTCAACAAGAGCGAGGCCACAATTTAAGATAATATTGGTGTAATTTCCACTCCTCAAAATGAAAGGAACATTTTTCATTGGCAGATTTTTTTTAAATCTAACTAACAACATAGTTTGCAAACGGGTAAAACTCGCAACTATGGAAAAACAATTCTTTGTCCAGGCTTTTTGCTATCGGAATGATTTACCGCATAATACTAAGAGTTTAAGGAGCGCTAAGCATTTTAAAATAGAGTTATTTAATAATTTAAAGGCACATTAAATTAATTAGTTTCTAAATAGTTCTTTAAATGCAATCTAATAATATAAAACACAAAATCCTAATATAATTTTTATATTTATAATAAGCTAATGATAATGTAAACATCCTTTGTAAACACCTTTTGTGACCAATGATTTAATTTATAAGCACTTTGTCTTATATTATTGGGATATTAAATGAACCATTACCATTAAACCTTAACTATTTACTATTTTTTCATGGATTCTTTTTTTCCTAATTATTCAGTTGCAATTAATGTATTCTGCTTAATTTTTTTAATTTATTGTATATTGAAAACAATGAGACTCAAAGCAGCGCTGACCTTCTTCATCGAACTCTGGCCAGCGACCGAAATATTGTATGCATGCGTTTGACTCGTGTCGGTGTGAACAGCCGAATATATACGGCTCCAGGGACTTTGGTTAAATATACATAGCAGACACTGCAATGACTTAATGTCGATATATTTTTGAGTTTATTAGCTTGGAACCTTAATCAATAAATTTTTGTTCAGAACCAATTCATTTTTAGTTTTTTGTTCTTAGACTCCGGTTGAGATTTGAGCTCGGGCAGGAGTACTTATCCAATTAAGGTTAAGCTCGGAATCAGAAAAATAATAGATAGATAATAATAAAATTAGACAAAACAGTCTTAACGCATTAAAAAGTAGTTTTTGTAAGTTTTTGTTATGTTTTAGACCCAAAAAAAAAATTTTGTTTAATTTTAGAATCTTAGCACTTTTTTTTATATTTTAACTATTTCTATTAGTTTTTGTTTGCAAATCTAGCAACTATTGGCTCACAAATTCTGACAACACTGGTAGCCACAGACAAACAGACGGACAAAGTTAAATCTACTCAGCTCGTCGCGCTGATCAAGAATATATATACTTAATGTGGTCGGCAAACTTCTGCTTATAATAAATATAAACTTTGGAATTTTTTTAATAGGTTATGTTTTGAAACGTCAAATAAGTAATTTACTTTTCAGTTCACTAACTAAAGGGGGAACAGTTTAAATACGTTTACTAGAACACTTGTAAAACATTTTAAGGAAGTGGAATTGAGATGAAGGCGTTCATATGTTGCTTTTTGGTGTATACTAAACGCAAAAGAAAACTGATTTGCACAAAATGCAATTTTAAATGGCGCTAGCAGGATCTACAGAATATGTGTATCACTCATACGCAGTGTTGGCTTTTTTGTAATATATATTTTTCTTACATTTATTCTTTTGATTTGATTTAAAGTTTGAAAAAAGTTTTGAAACCAATAATCAAAATATTTCTCTGGCCTGTCATATGTTCAAAATGGTTGCTTTTAAAATTGCAACATATGACTTCAATGGAAATGTTCAACAGATTTTGTGGTAAAATATTTATTTGGTGTACGTGTCGTATGAGTAATTTTTGTTTTAGCTTAAAGATTAAAATAAATTTGTTTGATTTTAAAATATATTTAGTCAACAAAAATAAACTTTATGAGTGCTGAGATCTACTTTCTTCCGGTTGGCCTTTCTTAGGTCCCCCAATGTAAATACATACAAAAATCAAAATGTTTTATGTAAGACATACAGATTTTTAAGCTTTCGTCCTGACATATTTATATCAGTTTTTGGGCCGATTTCTCATCTCCTATATAGCACTATATGTCACATAAAATAACAAATAACATTAAATTTAACGTTTCTTTGACACATAGCACCTATTTAGAAGATGAGAAATCAGCCCTTAGACTAATTTTTTTAATTAAATTTCATGTAAAAGAATGTCTTAAAATTCTGACTTCATTTTGTATAATTAATTTAATTTTTTTGTTAGCTCTCAAATATCTTGATCAACACATCATAAAGCTCACATTTAAGACATTACCAAATACCATAAAAATCATGTCGACAACAAAAGGCGCTCATATCTGTATATCTGATAATTTCTGCATATCTAGCTCATTAAATTTGTTGTTATTGTTGCTGTCAGAAACTCCCACGCACTAAAATCAACTAATTTGTTACATAAAAAAGGTAACAAAATTTGCAAAAGCATCGTAACAGCAGCGAGAACTTCAAATTAAACAAAAAAATTGGCGTTTGTCCCAGCAAGTTTGTGTCTTAAGTCTTTTGTTTCTGTCACAAGACTGAAGGCAGCGACTGAAGATGCGTATTGCCGTGGCACAGGTTCCGCTCACTTTGCTGTCGGCGTCGCAGCCAGCTGCATGACTAATTCCATTACAAATAAGTGTTTTTGCTATTACATGACAACAACAACAACAACAGCAGCAGCCACAAATGTTTATGGCCCAAACATTCCCAAGAGCGCATTTACTCCCGCTACTCATTTCGGTCATATGCGCTCATCTTCGCTACACGAAGATGTGTTTGGCGCTTCAATTTAAAGCTAACTAGTTTACTATAACACTAAACAAAACAAAAAAAAAATAGAGTCTCTCAGAGAGCGCATTATTTTGTAATGTTTTTTTGTGTGTTGCTTTTTGCTACTTATTTTGTGAGGCTCACGCTCCCAAAAACAACACTGAATTTTTGGCGCGCAATTTTGTGTGTGTATGTTATTTTTTTTTTTTTTTATACACCGACGTCGACTGCGACTGCAGCTCATTTTCAAATATAAATACTGGCCTACGAAATTGTTTCAGTATCACAATCAAGTCAACCATCTTCGTAAGAAGCAAACGCATCTCGCCAAATACCGTTTTCGTGTGTGAAACCCCCCATCCAAATAAGTGACTACACAAAATGAAGGTACAGGATCTTACAAATATACAATATGAACTGTCAAGTGTTATAAGTGGTGTGTTATTAATTTTGTGAAGGAACAGAGGACTTAAAGGATATGTGATTATATATATGGAGAATGTGTGGAGATGATTGTAAAGTGTTTGTAGAGAATGTATAGAACAATTTGTTTGAACATTGATTTAATCATCAATCGATTATTTTTTTAAATTTTCTTAAGAACAAATTTTTTTAAAAAGATTTAGACAAAGATTTTTTAGTTTACTTGAGCAGTTGCTTCAAGTTGTGGTAGACTTTGTTAAACCTTCAACAAAAGTTCTTTAGAATATTCGAATTTTCGATTTAATTTGAGAAATGTAAAAAATTTTACAAATAATTTACATATTATAGTAAGATTTAACCAATTGGATATTGAGTTAGTCAAATAAAATTTAATTGGAAATTACAAGAATTGTTTGGATTTCGTTTCTGTTATAGCTATTTCACGATATTTAAACAGAACTTTAAAAACAAATCTAAAATATATTTGTAAATCAGTTACAGACTTTTAGTGAAGGCTTCGGTCGCCAAACACTAACAATAGCTAGATACTTAGTTCATAAAAAAACAAACCCAACAGCACTCCATCACTCTCAACTGGGTACCAGGCAACAATAGAGCGAACAAGTTCACTTTCAAAAACCCCTGCAGAACATTCTGACAGAAGTACAAAGGAAACCCAGAACCAAGGCAGAACCACAAATATAAGTTTTAAGGGGGAACTGCATCCATAGGTCACTGCTAAAGAAATGAGAGGGATTTTGGCACAAGATGTATCTATTACTGGTGTAATACAGGTGTTTACAATAAAATTTGTAAAACAGAAGCTTTTTGATAAATACGTAAGATAATGTTTGCATAAATAGCAAACTGATAATATGTAAGCTATGAAATAAAAGCTTTTAAGTGACCGCCGCAGCTTGGTCTGGCATATCTTTTCCTAGAGCATCTAACTCTTTGATTGACTCCGCAACGTTAAATATTTTTAAGATATGGTAAAGTGCCCAACTCCCTATATACACCAAAATTCATAGCTTAAATTATTTCTTTGATATGACTCCGAACCACTTAAAAGGGTATACTAAGTTCCTGAAAATGTATGTAAAAGGCAGAAGGAAGAGGAAGAAAGGCAGACCCATTAATGTTAACGCTCACTTTATTCAACACCGTCATAACTCAAAAAACACGATTTTTGAGTTAATGATGCAGAAATATTCGCCTCATTATATTCTATCTTGTGTCTAATTTTCATATTGCTAACTCTGATACTCTCTCAGCATATGCCGTTAGAATCATAGTGCCGAAAATAAAATTTTTGTCATCTGAGAATAGGCCTTTACATGAAGTATTGTAACGAAATAAATCATCTGAAAAGAGCCCTTTAGCATCAAAAGCCGAGAAGATTAACATTTTATGTTAATGTTAACATTTAGTGATTTCTTGAAAGGTTTTTAAAAAAATCCTTTTCGTGAAATACTACGGAAGTATTTTTACTTTAGTCTTTTTACTTTACGTCCTCATTTAAGCTGGTTCTTTATTTTTTGGAACCGGTCTTAAAACAGTTCAATGTCTTACTCCACATTATCAACCTACACACCAAATATCAGATACAAAGCTTAAATAGTTTTTGACAAATGACAACAAACCACTTTAGAATCTCAAAAATATTAAACTTCATGTTAACAAGCCAAACACAAAATTAACAGTTCATAGTAAAAAATAATCGATTCAATGTGGTTCGGAACCGGTCTTGAAATAATAAAACTTTTAAATCTATATTATCAACAAATTTAATTTTCATAGCCTAAATTATTTTTGAAATATGTCTCTGAATCCCTTTAAAATCGGGCTTAAGTCGATAACAGCGCAATCTACCGAGTTCAATTGTAAATCTAATTCAGCGTGTGCATAGCAAAAGCCGCTGCAGCAGCGCCGGCAGCATACTTATACAAAAAATTAGAAAATTTCATACTTGGATCAAGAGCTTTCGAGCACAATAGTATGCTAAGAATGAAAATTCTTGTTCCAAGAGTGAATTTCTTGATCCAAGATTGAATTTTTGAGTTCGAATTTCTTGAACCAAGAATTTTTATACTTGATCGAAGTAGCACTCTCTGCTCAGTTTTTTCTCCCCCAATTCCCTCACCTATAAATACCAACTTGAGAACGAAAAATTCTGAATTTCAAGAACGAAATTCTTTAAAAATTTAAAAACGAATCAATTGTTTTTCAGGAGCATTCCTACTCAGCTTATTCGTTCTATTTTTCCCTCGGTGCATAAGCACGTCGCGCTGCTGTCAATACATACATAGCTAAAATGTGATTGTATTGTTTGCCCACCACCGATATAAATCATCTAGGGACCCATTAAAATGCACACGAAAATTTAATCAAAATCGTGTCAGCTGTTTAATAGGAGTTCAGCGACAAAAGCTGGTACAGGAGATTTATTTATATAAAGATAAACTATTTAATTATTTACTATTCATAAATTACTATTAAACAATAGACTTGACCACTATAAAAGTCTTATTAAGAGACTGCATTAAACAAAACAAAATGCCGCTTCAAACGAAAGAAAACAAAGCAATAAAATTGATGCTCATCTAATTATTTTAATGGCTTGTGAAGTAAGAGGTACAATGGGCAGAAGAAAAATAACTAGAAAAATAGCACTCAATCTGACCAGAATGGAACAGTCTTCTTTTCTTTTCAAAAGTCAATTTACATTTATGATATTTTTAGGTATTTAATTGTCGTGATTACACCTTTTCGTCGGAAAGACTTCTTTGAAGTTCTCGATAAAGCCTAGTACGCAGAACGACAGAAAATAAATTTTTTCACGATACTTCATAGAAATATAAACACTTTCATACAGATTATGAACATCAAAGCAAAGCCAACGTGTTTCTATTTGAATGAAGAATTGTGACAAAATTTATTTTTTGTTGTTCTGCGTACCAGGCTTAATCCATAATCTATCTTCAAATTGAGGCAGTTAATACTTGTCGCTTAGTATCAGTAGAATATTTTTGATTGTGTCTTTATTTACCATATTTCTTCCTCGCATCAATCAATTAATTTAAGAGCTCATCAAAAAATAATGAGCCACATAATTAACAAAAATATGTGTTAAAATTCAAGTCAAGTTCAGCAGGGCGATCAATCAAGCAAAAATCGCCAAAAATATCCCGCATAAATTTAGTTAATTTTTTTTTTTTGCATATAAAACTTGATAATTTTTATAAGCAGCGGCAAAACATTAGGAAATTTGCTACTGAAATTGAAACCCATTTTTTTGCGTAATAATATTTTTTTCTAGAATGAAAAAGATAAACGCTTTGGGGCATGTTTCTTTTTTTTTTCTCACACCCATCCCAAGTGGTACTTGGCTTATTTTGCAATGCATAAATTAGCAGAATTGTACACACACTTTTTTCTTATTTTCTGTTTAAGTGGCGGAAGAAGAATCCATGCCCAAGTAAGGCTGACACAACAAGCAAACGAGAAACTAGATGAACAGTGAGCGATAAACTAGAAGCCAACAACAATGTTTTGTACTACAAATGGCATTTTAAAGCCAATGAGGCATGAAAGTCATTGACGGCCCTACAACAACAAACAAGTTGCATAAATTAAACAAAAATGAAAAAAAAAATTAAAATTAGTTACGGAAATGTTGCAAAAGAATTCTCCCACAGGTCCCCTTCACCCAATTACTCGCGAATTTGCATAAAATGTAGATCTAATTATTGTTATATAATTTTTTTTTAATTGGTTTAGTTTCCCAACAAAAATGCACAGAAAATTGTTAAACAAGGCAAATTTGGTTTAAAGTAAGACAAATATGATTTTGTGGGCTTAGGAATGCTCGTGCTCCCCCGGCGTGGCTTCTTTGAAAATAGCATTGTCGGCCATGGGACGATAGGCCAATTGATGAATTTTGAAGCCATACAACCTGAGAGAGAGAGAGTTCTAGAAAGTAGCTCCTTTGTGTGGATAATCTATACTCACCTGGGCACAAACTTCTGTTTGGCACGCTTGGGTCTTACCTCCGGATTGACCATAAACAACATATGCGGAAATCCGGTACCAAAAAATGCTCCATCTAAATTCGCATGCCTTGCCGACTTGGGCAAATAAACATCATTGCATTTGGGACAAAATACGCGTACCATTTCCTCGCCCGGTGTATCGCTCAGTCCAATGGGTAAAACCGGTTGACGCTGACAAAAGACACGCGGACAGGTGCCAAAGAGACCCTTTTGATATTTATCCAACATCAATTCAATGCCACGATTGGTCAATATAAATCGTGCATGTATCAAGCCATACAACTTTTCAGCGCAGGCCTCCACCTCGGGTTCAGGTGGTGCATCCGAACCAGAACCCGTATTCAAATCAAGTATAACCTCCAAGGCACAACGATAGTTGCTCACATTCGAATCGAGGAAATTCAAATTGAATTTATCGTGTATATATTCCTCATCCACCTCGCAGAAGAACTCATTGCCACGCTGCTTGCAAAACCAATGTATCCAGGCGCCCTCCTCCGAGTCGGTCATGGTTAAAACGAGTCACTTGGGTTTATTAAAAAATAGAATGAATACAATTTACAAAATGTACAAAAATGCTAGCAATTTCAATTTAGTTTTTTGAGTGTAGTGAGGGAAATTATTGGGTTTGGACAGAAAATAAAAAGACATGAGATGATTTGAGACAAAACAAATTTTTTAGATTTTACAGTTCTTTTTTCGACTCGCGTATTACTATCGTGTACAGTCATGGAATAATACAATTTGATTCATAATTTTCTTCAAAAAGATTAAGTCTCATTTTCTATTTTTGTACCGAAAAGTATGCCGAGTTAAAATCAATGATGTTAGCTGTGTTTGGGTCCTTTTCCTCATTTTGTAAAATATTGGTTTCTGTTGAGAAGAAGCCAGCTAGATGTGTTCACCCAGAAAATGATCCAAAAAATCCATGATATAATACTGAAAGGCAAAGTCGGTTCATCAGATGGAAGGCTATCCATTTTTAAGAAATAATCTTTATTAACTTTTTGGAAAAAGAGAAGGACAATCACTGGGGAGTTTTAAAATAAGATGAAATTTGCTTTGTAATGTTCTAGTTATCGATAATTACACAACCCTTAAATCAAGACTGCATAAGATCAACCGGAACAAAGCAAAAGAGAATTATCGAAAAATTTCATGCCACGCTAGGTCATGATGTTTTGACAGCTATGGCTGCCCCGCTTCAACTCTTTCCTACAAACTAAAACTTCATAAAGAACTTCATGAAGGAAACTTTGTCGTTGAAATGCGGTCTTACCATACCAAGCCATAAAGTATGCAATGGAAAATGCGAATTGGTTTAACCTGTTTTCGCATCTTCATGTTTTTCAAATCAAGTTACTTTTTAAGATAAGGTTGCCTTATTTTAAGTCGCATGTGTCTAAAACGACCCGCGTATGATTATAAAAGCAACTTGAAATATTTGAAAAACATAAAGATGAGAAAACGGCTCTAAAATTTCCAACAGATTCTAGCACTTTTAAGAAGTATATTTTCACACTCAAAAAAATCAGGAATTCCGTTCGTAAACAGGGAAAAGTATAAACTAACTCAAAAGTTGACTAAGTTTGGGATTCCCAAATCGGAGAACAAAATTCTCATTTCCAGTTCGTTTTTTGATTATTAATCCGTTCTTTAACAGGGGATATTGAAGTAGAATTTAGAAGAATTTTAAGAAGAATATTTTGTGCACTAAAAAAAAATCAAGAATTTAGTTCTTAAACTCATCTCAGAAATAAGTCAGCTGTTATTTTCGCTCTCTGTGTCCTTTTTAACAATATCCGTCTCGCTCTAACCTCCGGGTTTTCGTATGTGTACTATAATTTTGAGTAAAGTGCCTCGCTGCGTACTATCGCTTTACATTAATCAAAGTTGAAAGGCAGCGAAAATTAGATCTCTAATACTCATACATCCATGCTTGAAATAAGAATTTTTTGGATAAATCAAGAATTAATTTTCTTACTTACCGAACTATCGACACTGTTTGTACTGATACATACGAATTAAAAATCCGACTAAGGGCCGTTTCTCATCTTCATGGTATTCAAATACAGGAGCTTTTTAATAAGATTTATGTTGCCTAGTTCTAGGCCGCGTTTAAAATCATACGTTGTAGACACAAGCAAATATTTTTAAATCTGCCTAAGAGTAGGCAACATATATTTGATCAAAAAGCACCTGGATTTGAAAATCATGAAGATGAGAAAACGGTTCTAAGTTCGTTATATCCAAATTTAATAACAAAATTCTGAAATGACTTTAAAAACTCGTAAGCTTGAAATAAGTTTCATCACCTTTTTTCCTTCACAATTTTATTTAACTTAATGCATCAATTTTTATTTAAGTCAACTTATTCAACATTTATTCACCCATTTTATATCCCTTAGTGCTTTACATCGATTGCTCTGCTCGTGTGCCTGGCTGCCTGGACCCATGCAGAACCACCACTGCCCCAGAGTCAATATCTGCCGCCCAATCAGTCACCACAGGCGCCATCCAATAACTATTTGCCACCCACACAGAGTTACCAATCGCCCTCGAGCAATTATTTGCCCCCTCAGCGGAATGGTAATGGTGGTGCGCCCGGCAGCAGTTATGGAGCGCCGCCCCAGAGTCAGTATGGAGCTCCAGCGTTGACCGGTGCCATTTTCAAGGGACAAAATGGCAATGCAGGCGGCGGCGGCGGTTATGGTGGACAGAATGATGAGGAGCAATACGGACCCGCCAAGTATGAGTTCAAATACGATGTCCAGGATTACGAGTCGGGCAATGATTTCGGACATATGGAGTCGCGCGATGGTGATCTGGCCGTTGGTCGCTATTATGTGCTGCTGCCCGATGGTCGCAAACAGATTGTCGAATACGAGGCGGATCAGAATGGTTATCGTCCCACTATCAGATACGAGCAGGTGGGCAACGGAAACGGAAATGGCAATGGTCGTAATGGCGGCGGCGGCGGCGGCTATGACAGCAATGCGCAACAGGGACAGGGCAAATTCAATGGCTACCAGTAAGATGAATGGAGAGGAGTACCTTCTAGTGTTTCCAATTTAAGTCGACCCCCATAACTACTCAGCTCTGCTGAACTTGGATGGAGTATTAATATAAGCATCTGGTTCAGGAGCACTTGTTTCACTCACACCTTCTTTGTCCCTCCCTCTCTCTCTCTGTCTCTCTCGCTCGCTCCCTCTCTTTCTTACTGTTTAGTGGAACGTTTGCCGAATTTGCCATAGCCAGGCGCGTTCTGTTTCCAATTGTTCCCCTTCTACAATGTTCCATGTCTCACTTCATTTTGTGTAAGTCTACGCACACACACACACACACCATGTTTACACATTCCATTCCATTTCATACCATATAAGCATTGTATTTAATTTTAAAAATGAGAAAATGGAACAGCTATTAAGAAAAAATCCAACATATGAGATTCTTTTTGTGTATATTTAATATTATTAAATGAATAAAGAAGCATTTTTGTATAAAACAAAGTAAAAAAAGTAGTAAGATTGTTTTTAATCGGAAAGGAACTTCGGGAATGGAACACAGAACTATCATTAACTACCTTTTGATTATAACACATGCTTAATTATGAAATGGAACACAAAATTTTTTTTGTTCAAAAACTGGGGTATACAAAATTGGGCCAGATGGATTTTCGAGATTAGAAGGGAGAAAAGCAGAAAGTAATGAAATGAAAAACTCAGTAAATCAAACAAAGAAAATTCTGGAATGAAACACACACTTTAACCAAGAAAACAGTAAGGTACGGAATTTCAGTATAAGAAAAATTTAAATATAGACCATAGTTTTGAAGAGAAATTGTGGAATAGAACACATAATTGTTTGGAATTTTTGAAATAGGAACACCCGCTATATTCTATATCTTAAATGGATCTAAAAGGAATAAACAGTTTTAATAAAAGAACATTTTTTTTATGATGCGAAGATCCTAAACAGATGTCGACTGGGGGACTAAAAGTATAAATTAATCGGGGCTGTTCCGGTTTTCACTTTCGACTAATTTGTAGAATTCGAATATGGTACATGTGTTATTGTGTAAAATTGATTGAGTAAATCATCTTGATGCATTTGAATTCGAGTTTGTCGCATTAAAATTAATTTAAAATTTAAAGTTAGATACCGATTCCCCTTATCGTTTTTTAGAAAAGTGATCATGTACCACATTCGAATTGACTTTAGTGAAAACCGGAACAGGCCTGTATATCATTGAGTCAGATTTTAAGCCTGTTCTTAAGGCTTTGCGTCCGCTCCAAACTATCAAAATTTGAGATGAATTTCCAACTGTTTTATTTATGTTTGTGAATTGTAAAAAAAAAATGATTTTAAATTTCGAAATTCACATATTAAACGATGACTGGCATTGAACAGTATTAGGGAGAACCTAGGTATTTGTACCTAGGTACATACCTAGATACAAATTTGGTGTACCTTTTACCTTACCTCGGTATTTAAAAATTTAAGTACCTTTTACCCTTTCATTTACCTTCTCGAAAGGTAGGGGACTAGGTACTTTAATTTTGGTCACAGTCACACCAGCCAAAAGCTTATGGACAATATTTACAGAATGACATATTATAGGGGACTTAAGAGGAGCGATGTCAATCAAAAGGTATATCTGTACATAAGGAGTTAAATGCCTGCTAGTATCCCAGTTGAGGCCTCGAAAGGGTAAGGTCAGGAACTGTTCTGAACTGATTCAATCTGATCTTGCTATATCTGATACTGCGAAGACTAGAGGCAGGATTCATATTCTAGACTTGGTCAAGCCAGCGAAGAGTAAAGATGTTTGAAGGCGTACGTGTGGATCATTAACTTGTAATAAATGCAAGGATACTTTTGGTTTTTTTTATAAAAGGAGAATAATCTGGTTTTTAAAGTTGAATTCAGGTTCGACACGTTTAACCAAATGGTCGAATTTAAAAATACAAACTGTTTCCCATTTAAGGTGTATTCATATAAATACGGATTGATTCGGTGAAAAGTCATGATTGTATTAATTTTATTTAAGTCCCAGTGACCACCAAGTGTTAATAGTGCTTTGGAAGCTGTGAAACTGGATCGTCAAAAGAGGTACATAGATAGCATAAAGTCAGAGTCGTTCGTAGGGCTATTTAAGTTGGAAAGCACTTAAAGAAAATCATTAATGACAAGGTTGAATAACAATGGACGGAGATGACTCTCCTGCTATCCCCAGAAGAAACGAAAGGATTTCAGACCCTTCTTCTAAATTAAATCGCACTTTTTGGGAGCGATGAAACATCGAGCGATAACTGCCCTTGTTGAAAGAATTTGTGGAATTCCTTATGACGAAATTTTCAAAATCATATTTTGTTTAAAGCTCGTGAAAGTAAATACAACAGAAAGTAATATACAAGTAGCATAAAATAAACTCAAAATTTTAAATTTTGAACTTTCTTTTTGGATTTAAGATAAAATATTTGTTTTGTAGTAACATTGTTTTAATTTCATTTTCACATTCATTACTCATAAAAAATCGGTGATTAAACGCAGAAGAAATGATCAGTATTTATGTAATATTGATTCTTAAGTATTTCAATATTGTTCCGAAATAAGTGAATGAAATATTTAATATATTTATGTCATAAATAGAAAAGTAATAGATCACAATTTGTAATATTTTTCCAATTTTTTTAAACTACTTCAAAACCCTCTCCAACTGTCCTTGACTGTTATATTTATAGACCGGATCCTGTAGCTCTCCCACAGTTGAATATTTAAGCTGAGCCGTAAAATCCTCCTCTTTGTCCTCTACATTTTGTGCCGTGCGATAGATCACTCTCTGTAGCTTATTCTTTGGTGAGATAATATAATAGCGACCTTCCTGTATGTTCGCCTGACCATCAGTTGATGCCGCAGGCGACTCTTCTTCATCGGGATACACTATAGTAAAGCCATTACCGTTATTTGTTGAGGTTGGGGCTCCATATTGATTTGCAGTACGAGGCTCTAGCTGGAATACCTCGCCCTGATTAAATTGAGGCAAATCCTGTTCCTGATCCGTATTGGGTACATCAAATTGTGGTGGCAAATAGTTAGTTGGAGGTTTATTCACTTGCTCTACATGTTGCTGGGTGATCTCCACACTGGAACTTGATGGTCTTGGGGGCAGATTAAAGGGTATTTGAGGACGCCAACCAGCTGGAGCATAGGGAGCTTCAGGCTCAGCTCGAACCAACGCCAGTGCCACTAACAGTGTAAAAATCTGAAAAGAAAAGTGACTTAAATTAATTTTCGCCATTTTTTTCATTGATCCACAAACATACCTTAACAAGCATTTCGAGCAATGGGACAATTGCAACTGCAATACAACATTTTTGTCTAACGCATTTTTATAACAAAATGTTAAAGTATTTATTTGTATTCATTGCCTGTAACTGGTGTGACACACATCTGCTCCATCTCTGGGTCACGTAGCCAATTGAAGCAAGCCGAAAAAAAACCATTATAAATAGCATCGCCAGCATATGACCTTCACCAGGGGTGACTACATATTTGGCAAAGTTACAACAAAACTGATAACAGAGTCGGAGGTGGCGTGCCGGCTTAACAGTTAATGTTAAAACTAAAAGTTTGTTGTTTATTTTTTGTTGTTTCCTAATTTTTTGGCTAATCAAGTTCAAAGACAAGCAATGACTTAAGGCAGGGATAAAACAATATAATTTACGTGACGAGACATTAAATAATTACCCACATGTTTGCAAATAGTTTTGCTTGTTCAATGTTCTGTTATTGTTAAAATATCAACTCCTGCTACAGATGACATCAAACATCATTCACCATCAATAAAACAAATTTGACGGAGTTATGGTGAACGCTTTGTTGAAAAATGATTGTTCTCCTTTTTAAATGACAGCTTGAATTGTTGCTGTTTTTGATTCTAAGATCAATATATCAATGATTAATTTGACATTTTGTTAAATATCATATAAACCATATTATTTCAAAAGTACATTTACTTTCAACCATACAAAATTTAAATTTCTTCTTTAAAATTATATTAATATGATAAACAAATTTATGTCACAAGCTTCACTCAGAAAAAAACGGCTACCAGCATTTAAGAACGAATAGAATTATACAATTTTTTACTTAAAATATTAAGTATAAATTGTACTTTGGTGTACTTAAACTAAGTACGAATCAGTCTTAAGTTTCAAATTAACCTAAAATGTTTCAGAAAAAAACTTAAAATAAAACAAAATACTTAAGTCAAGTACGAAATACTTAAATCACGAATTTTTTTGTACTCAAACGTTCTAGACAAAAAAAATTTCATATTTTCAACTAAAAAAAAAAATACTTTAATATAAACAATCAAATTTTTTGAGATCTTTTCAGCCTTAAGGCCTCATTCCAGATAGCATAAATATTTATTTCGGCTCTATGCTTCATATAGGCACAGCATTCTGCTATTAGAGCTTTTCAAAAGAGTTTCTTTTCATATGAAGTATTGTGCCGAAATAAATTTTTATGTTATCTGGAAAGAGGCCTTTAATTGAAGATTTTATTGTAAATACTTGCTTGAAAAACGAATTGTGATTGAATTAAGATTGTTTCTCAGGCTTATCTTGAGGACATTTTGTTTTTTTTTTTTGTAAGCAAGTTCTTGATCCAAGAGCGAAGTGGGATGGCTTTGAGTATTTTATTTTTTGTAGTTTATGGTAAAAGAAATAGTAATAAAGAAATTTGTATCGTGGAACACACGGTACAAGCGAAGCTCTTTACGAAGAAAATTCAGAATCAAAATAAGAATTCTTGCATAAGAATATTAAGTTGTTTTATTATTATTATATTATATAAAAAAGTGTACCTGTACCAGTCCCAGATCCCTGATCCTAGATCCCAAGTCCCAGATCCTTGATCCCAGAACACTGATCCCTGATCCCAGATCCCTAATCCCAGATGCCAGATCCCTGATTCCAGATCTCAGATCCCTGATCTTACATCCCTGATCCCAGATCCCTGCATGTGTATGTGTGTGCATGGTTGCGCTTGCTTGTGCTTTTTCAATGCAAACGAATATCAGCACAAATAGAAACAAAAAGCAAAATCAAAGATAATCTCACTAAACAAGCTGTCGCAAAGAATTCAAAGTCAAAAGATTTTTCGTTTTAGTCCCCCAGCCGAACGTCCGTTAAAGAGCTTCGCTCTAAAAATGTTTTCCTCTTGAATAAGGTACGGGGCAGGATTACATCAATTCTGCGTCGATTGCAATATTACAGATTAAAATCGGTTCAGTAGAACTGGCCCAATCATGGCTACCAGGTGGAAAAACGTGGTTTCGAAAAAAACGCGCTGAAAGTTTTGAGCAAAATAATACTCCCGTTAGCAAGAACATTGCTCTGCTAAAATAGCCAGATCTGCTAAAATTCGAATATTTGAAAATGAATTGAAGGGGATGAAAGGGGAATGTCCAAGTTATAATAATAATGCAATACAAAAAAATCAAAATAAAATTTTTCAAAGGTAGAAACCCCCCTTAATATAAACAATAATTTAAATTTGTTGAGATCTTTTCAGCCTTCATTGAAGATTTTATTGTACTTGTTTGGAGAACAAATTGTTATTGAATTATAATTTTTTCAGGCTTATCTTGAGGTTATTTTGTTTTTATTTTGTGTAGGCAAGTTCTGCTTTGAGTATGTTATGGTTTTAAATTAAGTAAGCAGGTACTTGGTTCAAGAACGAAACGGGATTGATGTTGGTATAT
The DNA here is from genome assembly GCA_018904225.1 of Lordiphosa mommai. Lineage (NCBI taxonomy): Eukaryota > Metazoa > Arthropoda > Insecta > Diptera > Drosophilidae > Lordiphosa > Lordiphosa mommai. The sequence continues at coordinate 156,007 of JAEIFT010000416.1, read as the reverse complement.
TTTGAACTTAAATCAAGGACATTTGAGTCCTATTTTGAGTACGAAAGTTCTTTGCTTAGGAACGGATCGGGTTTGATATGAGTAATTTATAGGCTTAAGCTAAGTATGAATTGAGATTGATCTAAGTAATTTGAAGAGTAAGTAATTAAATCAAGAATATTTAATTCTCTTTTTAAGAACACAAATTCACATAAGAACGAATCGGGATTGATTCAAGGCCATTTCGTTCTAAAAATACGTTTTATTTAACCTTGGAATAGCCCAGAATGTACTTAATATATATCGAAACGGTCTAAAATCAAGTTATTTGAGATTGAAAAAATCGTACTTGAACCAAGTATTTTGAACTTGTATCAAGTATTTTCGTACATTCAGATTTACTATTTACGATTGTTAAAATGTCTCTGCTGAATGACATTGATTGCAGGCTTTAAGGGATTCTGTGGCTTCAGAACTTTTTATCCGAAAATACATTCACACTAATTAAAATCAATATTTACGTCGCTCAGGAGTCGCTCACACTGAAAACTTCAATATAAATACTTCCAGTAGAGGTTGGCTGACATATCAATCGGTAATTGCTCTAGCCAATCAGGCGTTTTGTTCGATTCCTTTTCAGCAATCGTGATTGTCAAATTTACAAATCGCAACCGGCAATCACCCATTGACACCGTTTGTACTTCATTGATGAACAAATTTCTCGGTTTTTTTTTTCTGAGTGTATTTACATATGTCAAATTGGAATGAAAATTAATAAAAATAATATTAGAAAATGATCAAAGATTTAGTTTAGGAAAACCTTTACTTATATAATTTAAAAAAACAGCAAGGGTAGCACAAGCAAACTTTGACGGAGCCGAAGTCTTTTTGAATCTTCGTTTCTGTGTAGAGTTATAAATGGATGTGAAGTTGCAGCGCACAACGGGCGTGCTTGTATAACAAAAGCTCATTATTTGAACAGCAGGTGTCATCCTAAAGTTTCTATTTTATGCAAATTTAGTTTTAAGAAATGACCAATATTTAATTAGATAAATTTTATGTGATTTTAACTTGCTTTTAACACTTCTATTAGAGACCAAGCGGGGAAAATAATTATAGAAACAAAGCCAAAATTTGAATGTTGGTCACATGCGCAACTCTAGTTAGTCATTTCTCCTATCAAAGTATAGGCAAATATCCCAGACTCGTTTTTCCATCCAGCCAACTCCAAGTGTAAGCTATTAATCACGTGGCTCTTGCTGAAATCAGCATACTAAAATGAGTTAAATAGAGTCTTATCTGGGATGTCAGTGAGGATGTCCCTTGTCAACGTATAATGGGATTCTTTTTCTTCCAGCCATCAGCAATCACAATACCAACTAAAATTATGTTTCCCCTGTTCAACCGCGCGACTGTCAAACAGCTCTGTTTGGCGCTCTCAAGATATAAAATATTACATTTCTTTTTTCTTTTATTTTGTTTTTTTGCTTTGTATTTTTTTATTATAGTTAATATATTATTCACTTTGGAGAGAAGGAATTTTAATAATTGTCCGTTATTTTTTAAGTTAAAATGAGCAGAGTAACCGTTTGACGTTGAACTCTGCCCCTTACGACATATTCAAAAATCGTTACGCATATTTGATTATTTTCCCCCCCTCTGGTCATACTGCGCTGCAAAATACTGGTAAATAGGGAATGGCAGCCACACTAGAACTAGTTGCATCCACATGAGTTTCTAGTTCAATTAGGGCGACCACACTCGATTAATACAAATTCCATTTTCAGTGTGGCTGCAGTTCCTTCCAGTGTGGCTGTTAAAATTAGGGCGACCACACCTGATTTAGTCAAATTAGGGCGACCGCAAACTAACAACAAAATGTTTTGTTAATAAACAAACGCTCCCAACGCATACGCCAGCAGAAGCAGAGCGCTAAAAATTGCTCAAATAAGAGCAGCTCCAGCGAGAGAAAAATACATAAACAAAACAGCGTGAGTGTTTAGCCAAGCAGAGGAGTGGCAGGGGCAGTGCACAGAGCTCAGGGGCGGACTAAGGGAATGTGCTTTAACTTCAATTTTGTAATTTGCAGGCATGTGGTCCCATTTCCGTCTATTATGTGTCATTGGTTGAGATCCCTTGACTGCAGAATACAAACAGAAATATGCGGCTTCTTGCCTGGCTGCTGCTCTGGGCCGTGATGGCCAGCTGCATCACCTGTCAGAGTCAACTAGAAGTTCCTCTCAACATAACTACAAGCAAAGCCAATAAAGTGCCTACGGATGAGGTGGATGATGCCTCCTTTATGCCGCTGCAGCAGAGCCTGTATTATGTCCAGTACAATCAGCAGAACGTGATGCAGTTGCGTCACCAAATTGAAAATAAACTAAGAAGTATACGCAATGTGGAGATGCGAGTGACCAAAATACAGGTACCACCTACCAAACTATCCACTGTTGATCATTGCTAATTTAACCCATTATTCCCCCAGGAAATCTTTGATTCCATACACTTTTCGAGCGTCAATGCAGCAGCCAGCGGAGCAGCCGCCCGATATAGCAGCAATGAGAGCTTTTCCCTGCTGCAGCAGGATTTGCAAATATTTAGCCGTCGTCTGGGTAAGAAATTGCAAAAGGCCTCACATTTGGTATTGGATCTGCGAGATTTGTTTCGCTCCAATCTGACCAAGGTGCTGCAATATAGCTACGATGATCGAGAGGATGAAGAGCAGGAGGAGGATACCGATTTTGACTTTGACATGGAGGATTTACATGCCGCCGCTGCCTCGCCGCCCACTGATCTCTATTTGAATACCCAAATAGAGAATTGCCAGTCGCAGTACGAGGATGCCCCACACTATAACAAGCAGCAAATCCAAATTCTCAACTATCTCAAGGCAGATGATACTCGGGCCACTTTCCTGAATGAGAACAATGCCCGTTCCTTAACAGTTAATGGTTATATCAGCGAGCAGCTCACGCAACTAAAACGTAGACTCACCGAACCAGATGCATTGGACAAACCGGGAGCGGGCACTCACTTTAAGCATTTATATTTCCTGTCCAATTCCGATGGTGCAGCCGGTAGTCTGCATTTTCGTCAACTTTATGTTTCGGCAATTAAACAAAAATTCGTCCTCCTGCTGCTGGATGTGGGCTCGGCTCTGAATGCAGAGCTATTTGAGCTCAGCAAGGGATTGCTGCATGAGATGCTGCAACTGCTCGATGATGGCGATAAGATTGCCCTGGTAACCATATCCAATGAAGCTGATTTTATGTTTTTGGATGCATTTCCCGCCGAGGCTGCCCATGGCATATACAAAGCCACTCGTGGCCATAAGGAGGTCATTCTAAACTATGTTAACAACTTGAGTTTGGCTCGAGCCATGACCAATCATAGTCTGGGCTTTGAATATGCCTTTGAAATGCTTCAACGATTGGAGAAATCTCAAATGATTAATACGGCCGAGCAGCCAGTGGAGTTTATTTATGTGACGCGCGGTCTGCTAACCAATCTCTCGGATGCTTTGTCTGTGCTTCGAGTATTGGCACAGGGTCAGGCGCAACTACAGTCCCCCGTGGTCATCAATACCTGTGCCGTGGTGCTGGATGAGAAGAGAATTATGTATGAAAAGCAATTCCTAAATGATGTGGCCAGTCAGAATTATACCAAATATGAGATTGATGTCAGCAAATGGTGGCCCAAGGGTCAAGAGGCGGCGGGACGCTTTTTTGTGTTGAGCAAACAGCAGGCGGATCAAATGATACCCAGAATAAGCTCCAAGATCTTTGGGCAACTGTTTAGGGAACGCTATTTGACGGATACCCTGGAGGTGCATTCTCCTGTGGTGGAGGCGGAGAGCGGGGGTGAGTTTGGAAATTTTTGAAAAAAAAAAATGTGTGAGTGTGGTTAACACTCGCTAGGCTTTGATGTGAAACATGTTATTTGAAATAGTTTATAAATACCGTGAGAATTGTCACGGCTGGCTTGAAAAACAGAGTTGGAAACAGTGTCCCAGACCCCTGAACCCCCATCCGAAATCCCAGATCCTAGATCCCTGATCCCCCATCCGAATTACCTGATCCCAGATCCCTGATCCACCATCCCAGATTCCTTATCCCAAATCCCCGATTCCAGATCACACATCCAAGATCTCTGATCCCAGATTTCAAATCAATGATCCAAGATCCCCCATCCGAAATCCCTGATCCCTTATCCCAGATTTCAGACCCTATATCCCTGATACTCCATCCAAAATCCCTGATCCTAGACCCCAGATCCCTGATCCCCCATCCCTGATCCCCCATCCCTGATCCCCCATCCCAGATCCGTGATCCCAGACTCTTGATCCGTGATCCCAGATCCCTGATCCAAGATCCTAAATCAATGATCCCAGATTCCTGATCCCAGATCACAAATTCCAGACCCTTGATCCCCATCAAAAATCCCAGATCCCTTATCCCAGTTCTGAGATCCCAGACCCCTGATCCCCTATCCCAGATCCCCCCATCCCAAATCCTTGATCCAGATCCCCCCATCCCTGATCCCCGATCACTGGTCCCAGATCCCCCATCCCAGATCCCCCATCCCAAATCCCTGATCCCACATCACGCATCCCTGGTCCCAAATCCCTGTTCCCCCATCCCAGATCCCTGAACCCAGATCCCCCATCCCAAATCCCTGATCCGAGATGTCGAATCACTGGTCCCAGATCCCTGATCCGAGATCCCAGACCTCTGAGCCCTGAGCCCCCATCCCAAATACCTGATCCCCATCCCAGATCGCTAATCCGAGATCCCAAATCACTTATCCCAGATTTTCCATTGGTCAAGTAGCCTTGGTCAAGTAGCCATGGCCAAGTAGCCACGGTTATGCATTATTATACCCTTGCAGAGGGTATATTAAAATTGTCACGATGTTTGTAACGCATAGATGGAAGCATTTTCGACCACATAAAGTATATATATTCTTGATCAGCATGGCGAGCCGAGTTCATTTCCGTCTGTCCGTCTGTTTCTATGCTATCTCCTCCCTCAGTTTTAAAGCTATCTTGACCAAACTTTGCTAAAAGTCTTTAAATACAAATACGCTGCACATTGGTCGGAATCGGCCGGATCGGATGACTATATCATATAGCTGCAATAGGAACGATAGGCCAAAAAACTAGTTCTAGTGAGAAACACTTTTTTGTTTTCTATAGTAGCGTCACCAATCGTGGTATCTATAAGTTTTATATGCTTCCACACAATTCTAGAAAAATTGATAAAAATCGGATCACTATAGCATATAGCTGCTATAGGAACGATCGGTCTAAAAACTAGATCTAGTGAGAAAAACTTCCAGATAATTCTGGAAAAATTTATCAAAATCGGATGACTATAGCTTATACCTGGAATAGGAACGATCGGTCTAAAATGTAAATTTAGTGAGAAAAACTTTTTAATTTTTCATAGTAGCATCACCAATCGTGGTATATATTAGTTTTTTATGCTTCCAGATAATTCTGGAAAAATTTATCAAAATCGGATCACTATAGCATATAGCTAGTTCTAGTGAGAAAAACTTTTTTGTTTTCCATCATAACGTCACCAATCGTGGTATATATATGTTTTATATGCTTCCACATAATTACGGAAAAACTTTTCAAAATCGGATCACTATAGCATATAGCTGGCATAGGAACGATCGGTCAAAAAACTAGTTCTATTGAGAAAAACTTTTTTGTTATGGTAGCGTCTTTAAGAAACAGAAAGGGTATATAAAACATCGGCGGAGCCGATGTTAACCTTATATTTTTTTTAAAGATGTTTCACATAAAAAATAATCCCTTTCCTTCTTTAGATGTTCTGGTATCCATTACCCATGCAGTGCCACCTTATGGTGTGGTGGGCGTCAATTTGTACCTGGCTGATCTACTGGAAGATCTGCTTAACTATGCCAGTGCTGCTCCTGTTACCAGTAAACTGGCAAGTAGTTATGCCTTTCTACTAGATCGCTCCACCGGCAATACTTTGGCTCATCCGGCCTTTCCGCGCCCACTCACTCAGCGTGAGTCTTCGTATCCCGTGGATATAGCCTATCTGGAGAATGCCACTAATTTTGCCGCTCACATACGCGAACGTTTGCTGCATGAGGAAACGGGTCAGGCAACGGCACAGATCTATGTGGGCAAGCAGCTGCTGCAGCGCACCTATCACTGGCAATCTGTGCTGGGCATATATGTGTTATGCTTGGTAAGCAGTGGGAATAGTTCCACCAACCAGAGATTTAGTGCCAAAGAGGAGACGGGTTATTATGGAGAAAGTTTGGATTTGTTGTACCATCGCTTGGATCTTAATCAGGCAGGAGGAGGCAGCAGTGTCTGCCGCTATTTCCGGCAAATGGCCACTTTGGGTAGGTTTGAGAGTACAAAAGGAAAACCTCATTTAATTATTGAAAATCTATTGCAGATGCACCCACTTTGTTCCTGAGTGCGGCCGCCTTTGATTCCCCCTTCTCCTTCCTGCACAACAATCGTCCGCGCACTCAGCTGCGTCATGTGGAGTCTATAATGGCTTACCTAAGAGATTCCAGTGGCTTGCTGGCCAATCCAGGTTTGCGTCCCCGCATACGCCATGAGGTGAGTGTGCTGTATCAGGCCATGCTTCAGCTAAGGCGACGCCATCAGGATTCACGCGGTTCCCTGCGCTTTCACATCATACGTCGCTATATGGCCAGTGTGAATGGCGTACTACAAATATATCCCGGTTGTCTATTGAGCAGCAGCTATGATCCCACCCGTCGTCCTTGGTTTCGTCAGGCCATGTCTCAGCCGGGTCGCATTGTAAGCACTGCTCCATATTTGGATGCTGGAGGTGCCGGATACATTATCACCTTGGCTCACACCATATACGAGGGCAAGGCACATGCCCTGCACTCAGCCCAACAGGATCGACCAGTGGGCGTGGTGGCTTTGGATGTGCCCTATGCCTTCTACTATCGTCTCATTTTGGAAGGTGTACCCATCTGCCAATTACCCCACATGAAATGTTTAATTTTCGAACATGAGGGATACTTGATGGCTCATCCCAGTATGTTGCAACCGGTGACCAGTTTGAGAAATCAGCGGCGTCCCCATGAACATTTAACCCACAAGGAATCATATCTGGCCAATGATGTGCTCAATCATGGTCAATTGGTGAGAAAATTGGGCTGTGCCAGCTATCAGAATCGCACGCTTCAGCGTTATTATGCCTTCAACACTTCGCTGGTGCAGATACTGACCAATGTGGTGCATGGCGAGAGAACCAAATATGCCATTGCCTTGATACGTGGCAGTAATCTATTTGCGGCCGTTCTAAATTCCAGTTGCGATGGCGGTGCCTTTTGTCCCTGCAGCACCATTGATCGGGAGTGCCTCAATTGCAAGCGCATGGATCAAACTGATTGTGAATGTCCCTGCGAGTGTCCCATGGACACTGAGTCCTCCTCCCAATCCTCCTCGTGGGATGGTTTTGCCAACTATACACAACAGTTTCCCTATTGTGCACCGCCTGGGGAACATTTTATAGCCTTGCCGCCCACCACCCAGTTACTCAGTTCGTTGCCCATTTGTCCCGGCACGGCGGGATTATGTGAATCGTTTAGCAGTCAACGGGAATGCCTGGGCATCATGGGTTGCGAGTGGTGTCAACAGGATGTGGAGGGTTTGAGCTTCAGCAACCCATTTTGTGCCGCTCAAGCCAGCTGCTTTAATGGCGTTTTAGCCTCTTTGACGCCTTACGGTGAGTTGGATGAATTGGAACTACTGGCCGCGCATAATCCGCAAAGGGAACAGCATGCCTATTCCGCATTTGGCCCCCTAGGCGGCGCCATTGTGGTACTGGCCATGGTCATTGGCTTTGCCATCTATTGCTATCGGCATAATCTAGATGCCCAGACCCAGGAGCATTTCTATGTGGACTCTGTTCAAGAAGAGAACTATGGTCTGCCCCTGTCTCGCTTCAATTTCGATGATTGTCAGGCTCATGACGAGCCTCCGCTGGGTGGTGCGGGTGGCTATGATCATAAGGCCGCCCAGCGACAACTAATGCATGCAGCCGACATTTCACCATATCATGTGTCCAGCGGTAGCAGCTATCGACGTCCACCGAATGGTGAATCCGATCATGGCTATAGTACCATGACTCCACACGAGGACAGCTCCGATCAGCAATGCTTCACACTGGCCGAACCACTGCTGCTGGCCCATGATAAACGGCATAGTAAATCGGATACCATGTCCATTTCCACCTCGATATCAAGTCCAACGAATCGGCAACAATCGTCCACACAGCCGAATTCGCATCCCTATCTAAGCAATCAGCCCACGACCAAGACCGAACGTTATAGGCAGTCACAACAGGCCACTCCCTCACCATGTCGAGGAGGTGGTGGAGTTTACGGCCAGACCACACTTCCCGCGTCACTGTGTGCGGTGGACGGTTTGGATGACACAACACGACCGCAGTATATATTGGCTCCCGTCACAGTGCACCGGCATATGGAGACCGCCGAATCGTAGTCCAGTTTTTCTAGTGCGTAAGGTATATGTCCGCTTAATTGCCAATTATGTTTATGATTCAGTTAAGTTAATTTAGTTTATCCACACACAAAAATGGGACAGTTCAACTGTCCAAACGAAATGTGGGTTTCCCGTAGGGAATGCAAAACGGCACAGAATTAAGGGAAATTTGAAAGAATTTTGAAGAAAAAGATTACGCTGAATCATTCGAATGAAGTTTGTTCACCCAAGAAAGTCCGATTAAGTCATGATAATCCAGTTGAAGTTTTCTATATCAAAGGTTATCCAATCTCAAAGACTTCTATAATAAGCAAAAACAAAAAAACTTTAATAATCCCATATGTTCCACAAATCGCTTTTGACCCTATAAACGACCCAAATCGTATGGAAATAGTTTTTAATTCAAAAATCCCACGAGTAAAAGAAGTCGAATTAGTTCTCTTCCAAAAGGCTGAAATTTTACTCGAATGAACATCGTTTTTTAATAGAAAGTTGGTTTGCATCAAAACAATTGAAAAAAGATTACACATCGTCTAAAAAAATTTTGTGAGTCTATTTCAATGACCAACTTAAAATCAACTTGATTGCTTTAACATTTCGAGAATCTTCAAAAGCACAGTTATACGTTAGGCTGAGTTCACATTGTTCGACGCATGAGACATGATAATCTAGTAGCCTTCATGGTTGTATTGTTTTAAAAGTCAAATGACAAGCTATTCACAATGAAAACAAGACAACAAAAGGGCATACTAGAATGATATGACAGCTCAGCCAAACTATGTATGAACTTTGATATGAAGAACATATTAAACAATTCAATGTATTATTAAAAGAAAGAGCTATTATTAAAAGAAAGAAAGTCACTGTCTTAATGACTTTTTTAAACATGTTTACTTTGATAAAAAGACTACTTATGTGCCATTTTCCAAGAATTTGAGTAAGAAGCGATAGCGTGCCTGTGACGACATTTAAAAGAATAGGCGTAACGGTATTGACCAAAAATGTTGTTCTTCGTTCAGCAGAAACTATTCGATGAATAATTATTTTCTGATACCTGCTCAGCGATTAATCCTTCAGCTGACAAACGCCCATTTAGTTCTATGATATCTCCTTTTGAGAAAAAATATTAATACGCTCAAAAAGTTTGTCATAATTTTCACAAAACATGTCCAACTAAACGAGGCAACAGTAGTTCAGCAGCATGCGTATTAACTAGAGTTGTATAATAGAGTTGTTCTGTTCCCGAACAATGTTCCGTTTTTGCACTTATACTAGGTATTATATACCTCGTTTATACACACAAAATTGATCATGATAAATGCCCTTTAAAGTATGCTATGTCCATGAATAGGAATTATTAAGGAACATTTTTCTTTCATATTATACTTTACTCTCATTTATTTTGTATAACTATAACCTCTCCGACAATATGAACAAATGCACAGTGTAAACTATGTATGACTTTCTCATAACCGACTTGTTCAAATTAATAATTATTAAAGCAAATAAAGTTTGCATACTTTTATGGGCATTTATCACGATAAGGTGTAAACAATTGTTGTTCCATATAACAAATAAGTGGAATGATCAACCCAAAACAAAATGATTTACTTTTTCAATTAGGTTCAGCTAGTTTAAGACTAATACAAGAGCAAAAGAACAATGTATGGGTATATGATACTTATATTTTATATTGTGTATATCTGCGTAAAATGCAAGTCCTACACATGAGCTGTTTGCTGCCCTGTTTAGTTGGACATGGCATAAGACATATAAGTTTGAACCAGGGAATCAAACCGAATCGAATTTCGGAGCCGGTTCCGGTTCTGGTACGTACCGAAACAAATGTTTCGGTAAAAAGTTCTGTTTAGGTTCTAGTTTATTTCGGTATTCGGTTCCGTATTGGTACCTTGGTTTTTATTTCGTTATACCGGTACACCGATATGTACCGGTATAATTTAAAAATCCTTTAACCCGAAGATATAATAGAACGGGTAACAACCTACACAACAGAATGTAGTTATAAAGAAGAAAAATCAGACACAATAAACTTTTCCCCGGAAATCAAACTTTAGCTGAGGAAATCCCTGATTGAAGCAAAACTGAAATAACAAAAAAAAAAACTCAGAACCGAAACTGTACCGGTACAATGTTTCGGTTCTAAAAATAAAGTTTCCGAAGTATCGGCTCTTAAAGAATAAATAATATCGGTTTTGGTTACGGTTCTGGTTCTGAGTTTTGATCGGTTGTTTTCGGTATACGGTTTTGGTTCGCGTTTCGGTTTGACAAACTGGTTCCAAAAATAAAGTTTCCGAAGTACCGGTTCTCAAAGAATAATTAATATTGGTTCCGGTTTCGGTTCTGGTTCTCAGTTTTAATCGGTTCTTTTCGGTATACGGTTCCGGTTCTGGTTTGAACTCTTATGTCGAATAAGTTTTACCTTTTTATTGTTTTTTTTTTTTTCAAAAATGTTAGCTGTTCTTAAAATGAATCCGTTTAATTGACAGTATTATATTCAGAGATGCAAATCGAATCTTAACCCAACCGCAATTTCGTGCTCGTAAAACGAATCGTTATCCATTTGAAAATAATAAACCAAACAAAAATCGCGAAAGAAAACGATAAGGTTATTTTTTTCTACTTTAAGACAAAAATGTTTGTAAATATGGGTATTTATGAGTCAACCAAACCGTACCGAACCGCTAATTCGTGATCGTAAACCGAAACCGAACCCGCGTCTGTTGGAAAATGCTGACCAACCGAAAACCCAAAAAGAAAAGACGAAAGTTTAAAAGATAAAAGGGTTCGGTTATTTCATCGACGAGTTTTATGACGTAAAGTTTTAAAAATTGAATTTGGAAAATCAATCATAAAATGGTTCTATTCGGTTAATTTCTTCGACGAGTTTTATGACGTGAAGTTTAAAAAAAATGATATTATGTGTGGTTTCATAAGTCAATGAAAATACTAGGAATTTGACTCAAAATTACATAAAATGAGGCAATGTAAACTCAGCCTTAAGCTCTTCGCTTTTCTTAAAATTACATTTTTTTTTTCAACTTTGGAAGAAATTTATGCATCCATTGAGTGTGCTTACGTACCTGTCACAATGTAGAGTTTTACTAACTACCTTTTTAATTTTGCTTCTTTCCTTGGAAATTTTAGATTGAATATTGATTGCCACATTAATCTGAATATTCTTCAGTTTGCAGTGTTTTTTCACCTTAATCTTACTTGAGCAAGGGATTTATTTTCTATTCTATTTGTAAAACGATTGTTCGTGTTCTTCTCGGTTGAGGAACCAATTTTAATATGTTATCCGACATTTGCTCATATTTAAAGATAGAATACATTGAGGGTTCATTATCATTACAAAGATATATGGATTATGGTCTATTCTATTTTGAAGTGATCGATAAAAGTCTAAAATGTATTGAGGGAGAAGTATAAGGCTCAGAAACTTCGTAAGTCATGAACGAGGTTAAGTTTAAAACAGTACACAACGGTTTGGGGTGAACGATATACTGTGAACCGATCAAAAAAGTTCGAAAAAACTTTGATTGTGAAAGAAAATTAACGGCATATGATAAAGAGTAAAGACACAGTGAAAAATAATAAAATTTTTAAAGAGTTAAAAATCTAATATTTTTTTTTATATTTCTCTGTTCTTTCTAAAACTTGAGAAGTCAATACGCGGTTAACTAACACTTTTCGTACTCGAGTTTTATGCAGGGAATCAAACCGAATAGAATTTTGGTTGGTTCCGGAATCAAACCGAATATTTTTCAGTTCCGGTTTGATTTCTGGTTTTACGTACAGTACGTAACGAAGCATTTAACGTACTTGCCTGTGTTCAGCATTTTCGTTTTACAATACTGTTTCTTTTAAATTCTATACAATCCAGCTTTTAAAATAATAATTTCGTTTTTTCCCATTTGTTAGTTTTAAACCGTTTTGCATTCTCCTGGATATAATTCCCACACCTCTACCTATTATACATATAGACTCGTTTGTATAACTGTTAAATCATTTTATAACACCAACTACACCTAAATGAAAATGCCAGCCAATTTAGTATTTAAGTCGTTTTTAACTCTGCCATTTAAAAAAAAAAAAAACAAAAATATGTATTTTATTGAATTGTACTGTAATTTATTGCAAAAAGTATTATTATGCAGCTATTTCCAATATTTTTTATGTAACCTTTATTTAATAAGCAACACAACAAATTGTACTTACTTATCACTGACAAAGCGATACGACCGAACTTTTGTAATAGCTCCTAAGTCCTTAAAAAAGTTACTAACTACCGATTTTAGTATACTCTACCAATAAAATGAAATGTTTAAATTTTGCATAAAACAAAAGGTAGTGTTTTTTCAACCTTGATCCCAAGATCTCGATTCGTTTCAATATCAATCGAATCGGTTTGGCCAAACAGCTGACGAAGCAATAATGAGTTTATTTATATAAAAAAAAAAAACTGAGAAGACGCCGCCGCCACTCACATACTCGTAGGCACAACAGAGGATGGTCAAAATATAATTTATTTATAAATACCAAATGTCTTGGGCAGAGTAGTCAAGTGTTTCGAAAGCGGAAAAAGTAAGAATTGGTATATATGAGATTTTTACAACGCTTGCTATTTGTTGTAAGGGGAAGGTGTTGATGGGTTTTGGAAAAAATTTTAAGATTACCAAATTAAATATAAGTTTGAGTTATATAGCATAGCAGTATCCCTTCTTCTGGCTTTTGAGCATAGCTAGGATCTTCCCTTAGTCCAGCATCTCTGTGTTCTTTTAAAACATGGGTTTATTTGAATGTCTCCTTGGTGAATCCCTTGCGGAAGTGTTTGCCATTTCTTTCTTGGCATATTTCCATACACTCGACAACCCTGACCAAGATAGAAGCTGCAAGCTCTCGCATTTTTAATTGCAACTAATGCATTTGGTTTTCTGGTTTGGCACACGACGAACGTTGTTTTTTGGCTTCCCGATAACAACAAAAACAAAAATTCTTCATTACTTCAGCCTTACTTCAGGGCTTATTTCCATCTTCTTCATCGCCTCCAGTTGGATTCTTTAATCTCTAATCGTTAAAGTGAGTGCTTTTTGTTTACAAAACATATTTGCGAAAATATCAAAATAATATGCAATACCGTGTTGAACGATTACGCAAGAGAGAAAAAAGTGTTCGTTGGAAAATGCAAATTATGTAAAAACAGATATAGAAAGGTCAAGGACTAGAACGATTAAACAATTGTGTTAACCAAATCGAAAGTTTGTATAAACCAAATTACAAATTTAACAACGTTTTCGAAAAATTAACTTATTTATATTTTGACGATGATTTGTGTTTATTAAAAAGTTATATGAAGTTCCAGTAGGATTATTTTCGGACGTCTTGATTGACTGCAGTTAAAACAAATTTCAGCTCAGCTGTTTTCCTTCGCGTTTCGGCAAGCTTTGTTGCCTTCCTCTGGAAGACTGTTTGTTGTAAGGAAATACCTACATATAAACACATAATCACTACATACATAAATGCTTAAAAGTTATATAAATAAAATATATATGAGATCACATAGAAGGTTTAACGTATTAAAACAATTTCAAAAATTTTCCAAAAAAACAATTTGAATTTGTGCCTTAAACAAACTCCTAAAACTATTATATAAAAAATCTATATACATTTTTCAATAATAAAAACAATTTCGTTAACGTTTGATAAGAATTCAAGAGGTCTATTTTATAATTAGTCGACCTAGCCTGAAAGTCGTTAGATATGGCGGAAAAATGTTTTATTTCTATAAAGAGACTTCTTTTAGCTCGATACATATTCCAAAATATGTTCCATAGCTTGAATACTCTGTTGTAGAAAAATACTGTCCTTGAACTACCGCAGGCTCCAGCTCTTCAATGTTGGCAAACCCTTAACAACCGATGATTTTTTTCAATTTTGGAAATATTTGAACTTCAATTCATCCAAAAAGTGAGGCCGTTCTTGTTTCATTTCCTTTTCAAAATAATAAATGAGGATTATTTCATATGCATCCCAAAATACTGACCTAATAACTAGACAGCGGATTTTACATATTTTTAAATAGAATTTTATCTTAGTAGGCCAGTGTAAATACATTTTTAAAGAAACTATGGTATTTGAGCAGGCCATGTTGTGTTTTTTCTGCCCCCCCCCCCCCCCCCCCCCCCCAATAAGAAAATACCCACTTAAAAAAAAAAAACCGCAGTTTGCTGATAAAACTTTGTCTGATCTTCATTCCTTTAAACTTTAATAAAAACTCGATTGAACTATTTTCAAAATGCTGCTTGTGTAGTCAGTAATCTCGGGAGATTTTGTATCTCTAAATTCTTCGTCAATGTGCAATGTACATTTGAAATGCAAAAGAATACCGAATATTTCCGTACCTTCAGTCAAAGGTCATACGTTTTGTTGATTTTTTGTACCATGTCTGGGTTAACCACCTTCACGGGCCGACCACATCGATGTTCTTTAGAGTTGTATTAGAAATAATAAAGATTAAGAAAATTCATTTTTATAATTTAGGTTGAAAAAAAATCTATTTTTCAAACCAGATTTTTCTAAAACATAAAAATCCTTTCCTTTTTTTTTTGCTTTTACTTTTTTAGAACAATAGTAAAATTTTATAATTTTAATAAAAATATTTTTAAACGAATATCGTATATTTCTATTATATATAGATTTATCTTCTCACTCATCTATGTTAGTTATAAAAATAATTTATTGTCGTTCTTTTGTAGATTTCTTTAAAGTTAGACAAAGTATTGTTTATTTATAAATAAATAAATAGTGCCGAGCGAGAAATTCATGCGGAAAGTATTTGAGATGAAAAACACAGTCAGTTAATAAAAAGCTCTACATTTTGAATGGTCCCTTTAGGCATACAATGGAGGGTTGTGTACAGAAGCATGGAATCAAACTAAACTATACTCAATGTTTCTGTTTTAACTAAAGTGAAATCGAATGTGGAACATATTCCCTTTTCTAATAAACGAACAAGGTAATCGGTATTAAACCATATATTTTTACTTGCTTTTAATTCGACGAACTCAACATTAATCGCTTTAAGCCGATTTACTCAATCAACTTTACAGCATTTTGTCGAAAGTGAAATCAGAAACAGTGGTGTATATATCGGTTTCAATTCTGGTACTAACCGTAAAAGATTCTGTTTAGGTACTCGTTTATTTCGGAATTTTTAGCTTGGTTTTAATTTCGTTAAACCTGTACGTTCTGGAAAAATATACAAATACTTTAAAGTCAAAGACTTGACAGAGTGAGAAGGCAATCTATATATATGTAGGATTGTAATTGATTTTTATTTAACCGAAACCAATAACATAAATGGTAGATTTTTGTAAACTTAAAAAAACTATACCCAGGAAAATAACCGTTTTACGCGTACTTTTCGAGCTGGAAAAGCAAGAAGAGAGGATTCAAACACTCTGTACGTAGTTCGTCGAATTTTGGTAACGTTTTACACTGAAGAAAACCTTTATTAAAAAAAAAAACATCATCAAAACTAAGCGAACAAGGTTTATGTTTTTTCAGTATTAAAATTATCGGCTTTCGAATACCGGTTCTCCAAAAATTCAAATATCGGTTCTGGTTCTGAGCTTTTATGGGCTCTTTTTGAATCACTTTTGCGGCTCTGGTTCCAGATTGATTCCCTTTATTAAATTGTACAATACTGAGCTACAGGAATTATCACCCCTTTAAGTTACACTGTCTACATCACTTTTTCACTAGTCGCAGAATAGTAGATCCGTGGACCTCCTTACTCTACATTTCTACAGAACTATTGAAGTGTTTTGAATAAATATTTTGATAGTGTGTTAGAAATTTCCTAAACTCTTCGATCGTTAAGTTCACATTTAAGGTGACTAGTCCTGTCTTAAAGTACAGTAACAAGGCCATATTAGTTTAGAAAGTCTTTGCTGAATGTAGCAATTCCACTAAAAAAAAAACCTTTTAAAAGATCAGTGTAAGAGCTATATGACTCAAACCTAATTAATAAAATCGTTCGTGATTCTTAAAAAAATTAGTTGTTTAAAAAAATATCGGAACACGCCGAAGTTTTTGATTAATAAATTCATTTAGACCCGAGAATTATAAAATCTGATCCCGCAATATATTTCGGATCTTTAGCTGTAGCCTTTGAATGCATAATTTCCTTAAAACCTTGCATATTATCTTCCAGCAGCATCCTCTCTAGATCAACATGTTTAAATCTTTGTTCGAGTCCGCTCAGAACTCAACGTTCAAGTCGCCATTCACCAGCGCTAACTGCCAGGAGGTGGCTACTCCTGCCATGCCTTCTGCCGTCATCCCCTCCTCGCCCGTCCTAAATGAGGTTCAGCCCCGTCAGCTAAGCTCGAATCACAATTTTGCTGCCGCAGCAGCTGTTCAGGGTGGTAAGTAAGCTGAAAGTGAGCTCTAAATTTAGCCACAGTTTATGAATTCCGGTTGTCCTGTTCCTCTTACAGATTCCTGTGAATTTGGCTCCAATCACTACTTTCTGTTGTGCGGTCTGGGCGGTATCATTTCCTGCGGCTCCACACACACCATGGTTGTGCCATTGGATCTGGTGAAGTGTCGTCTGCAAGTGGATCCGGCCAAGTACAAGAGTGTGTTTAATGGTTTCCGCGTCAGTATGGCCGAGGAGGGTGTCAGGGGTCTGGCCAAGGGCTGGGCACCCACTTTCATTGGCTACTCCATGCAGGGTCTGTGCAAGTTTGGTCTGTATGAAGTCTTCAAGGTAACGTACGCTGACATGATTGGCGAGGAGAATGCCTTCCTATACAGAACTGGTCTGTATTTGGCTGCCTCAGCTTCGGCCGAGTTCTTTGCCGACATTGCTTTGTCGCCCATGGAGGCGGCCAAGGTGAAGATACAGACGACACCTGGATTTGCCAAAACCTTACGCGAGGCCTTGCCCAAAATGACCGCCCAGGAGGGCATCTCGGCCTTCTACAAGGGTTTGGTGCCATTGTGGATGCGACAGATTCCCTATACCATGATGAAGTTTGCCTGTTTCGAGCGTACACTGGAGCTGTTGTACAAGTATGTGGTGCCTAAGCCACGTGCCGATTGCACCAAGGGAGAGCAGCTGGTGGTGACCTTTGCTGCTGGTTATATAGCCGGTGTCTTCTGTGCCATTGTCTCACATCCGGCTGATACAGTGGTGTCCAAACTAAACCAGGCCAAGGGTGCTTCGGCTTTGGATGTGGCCAAAAAGCTGGGCTGGGTTGGTAAGTAGGAAAGTTTCTGCTTGAAATATCTGGTTATATAACTTTTTGTTATAGGTCTGTGGGGTGGACTGGTGCCTAGGATTGTGATGATCGGTACCCTTACTGCTGCTCAATGGTTTATCTATGATGCGGTCAAGGTCTTCCTGCGTATGCCACGCCCACCACCACCAGAAATGCCCGAATCCCTGAAGAAGAAGCTGGGCGTGACTGGCTAGTAAGTGTGTGGAAATCTATTGTAGATGTTTAATACAAATTGGAATTTCGAATGAATTAATTGAACAATAATAAAAACAAAACCCAAAGACAGCCGAAATTGTCATTGAAATTTTATATAAGCACGAACCAGCACGTTCTAGTTAATTTCTCTTAATATTTCTGAACCTTGTTTTTGTCTTGGGCAGGGAATAATACCGGAACCGTTAACCGAAATATACCGTTTCAAGCCACCGATATTTCATTTTTTTTTGAGAACCAAAAACTCTTAACCGTTATAATAGGAACCGAAAAACCCGGAACCATACCGAAACGATAATACCGGTGTACTGTTTCGGTTTCTTATTATTTATTTTACTGATTTATGATTATTTCAAACACGGCTGCAATCCGGTCCGCAACCGAACCCCTAAGAACCGGTTCGGTTCGGGTTTCTTGAATTGGCCGAACCGGACCATTAACCGAACCTTCTACATTTTTGATCCCTCGAACCTGAACCCGAACCGAACCACAATATTAAGTAATTTTTCAGCCGGAAGAAATTCTCGATATGTTTATTTAAAATTCAACTTTAAGTGACTCTACGACTGTAAAGAAGGCAAGTTTATAAGAACAATAGAATGCAATGGACCGATGTCAAATATGAAATCTATCAATGATGTTATAGATTCCTTCGAAAATTGTCCAAGAGAAGATACATCGAAAGTAATTAAATAATTTGGAAAGGTCTTTAAAAAATATTCTTCTAACTTAGTTGTACGAGCATTTTCAAGACTAAAATCTGTTTCTTCTAATCTAATAATAGGTAGAAATGAACAGTTTCAGAATTATATAATGCCTACACAGCCGAAAAAAGATATCCGGACTAAAATCAATCCCAATAAATGTCAGTTGATGGTGGATTCCAGATTTTATAAAACCAAAGTACAATCAGGTTCGACTCGTACTTGAAATTTTAATCCGAAGTTGGGGACTTGAATTAACTTAAACAAGGCAAGGTCAACTTTATTATATTATATAATAATAGATGAAAAAACTAATTGCATCGTATAAATTAATCGTAAATAATATTTTCATATTATTTTTTTTAAGTGAACCGAGGTTCGAATCAAAACCTGGGGTTCAGAGGATCCAGGAACCGGTCCGTAAACCGAACCCACAGAGTCCATACAGGTACGAACCTCCGAACCGAACCTCTTCTAAAATTTCGTAGGTTTGCAGCCCCGATTTCAAATATACATTTATAGAAATTTGCCCTTCAAAATAAACAGAATCAAACTCTTTTTATTTTAAGATATAGAAAAAATTTTCTAAAAGCGAAAAAAGTTTTCTTTGGTAAATTTAAATCCTCTGATGCAATAAAGGATTTCTAGTCTTAGAAAATTTCTTCCTTAAATATAGGAATAATAGAAAAATATACTAATAATAATTTTAAAAATGAAGTTTCTAAACTTTTATTAAATCTCGGAATCAAATTTATAAATATTATGTTTAATTTAAAAAAAAAATTTACTGTAATATTAATTATTATTAATTTTATGTTTCCAAATGATTTAGAGTGTTTTTAGAGCCCTTTGAGTATTTTACCAGCATATTATAAGCTATATTGAACCGTAGTCTTATAAATAATATGGGTTCATATTATGATTGGAGTCATAACGGGCTTAAATGGCCTATCGTAGATTTATGGATGAGAAAGAAATATAAAGCATCCAACACCTTTTATGCGACGGCCCTGCACATCTTTGAAATCGCACCCAGTACCTGATAAATCCATTCTATGAAGATGTGGGTTGTATTTTGCCCCCATGGGACCTGGCTCTTTCTATCGACTCCTCAAATATTTTTTCATAGCCATTGATAGAGATTTTATGTAGAAACTCCCATTGAATTTTTTTAATAGTGCTTGTACCGGTACGTACCGATATACCGAAATAAAAATATATATCGGAACCGAAAATCTAAATAATCTTAAAATCGAATTAGAACCTTCAATCGTAATTATTATTTCGGTACTTACCGGAACCGGTATCGGATCCGATATTCTTTTAGGGATTAATCACTGGACATGGGATTATTTTATGATTATTTGATGGTTGTATATTTAAATTTGTGGTAAAAATTAGACATAAATTTACAAGTTAAGGTTAAGTAAGGGGAATCTTACAAGCCATTCTTAAGAAAATTCTCATCATTTACAATAGTGTAACGATTATTACGATATGTGTCCAGTTCAAATATATACTTTTTGCCACAGTCCTTCATCAGTTTGAGTATCACGGGCTTGATGTTATCAATACCAGCCATACGAGCCAGCTCATTGTAGTAATCAAACTGCAAAATGGGGAAAAACAAATATAATCCAATTTGGATAATGTTTACTTTTTGATCGACTTACCTGTCGCTCGCCCATTTGATGGGCTTTCTTGCGATTATATATGCCACAGTCCCAACGCTCACCCGTCTCCTTCTCCAGCTCGGCCATCATCTCCTCTCGCTTGGGCAACTCCCGCTGATTTGTGTAGAATTTCAAAGTGAATCTCACTTGCATATCAAAAATGTGTGTGGGTATCACATTGAAGGGTAGGCCAATAAACGACATCGTTGGATGGTTGATATTAATGCAGTGCTTCCACAGGGGCTGGACGAAATTATCAATCACCTGTATGCCCACATCGGTGCTCAGACAGGGAAAAGTATACTGATAGCCTGTGCAGTACATAACATGATCAAAGGATTCGCTGCTGCCGTCCTTAAAAATAGCTCCATTCGGGGTAAAGCATTTAACATCTGGTTTCTGGGTTACATTGCCCATAAATTTGGTATTGGGTGTCGTATTCAAATGGTGGCTCAAATATACATGTTTGGCCGCCATACGTATGTGATTGGTAATGTCCATGCCACTGGGACCAGCTCCAATGACTAAGACAGTTTGATCTACGTAAAAAAAAGGGATAAGGAGAGGGGGGCATGTCATTATCAATGCTTGACTATCAGTCGGAACCACTAAAATATCACGTGCATTCACTTGTTGTTATGTCAGAGACAATCCGCCGTCCCGACCCAATTGTAATACTTTGTGCTGAGATAAGGCCGCGAAATTATTTATGAGAAGAAAAACAACAAGAAAATCAGGAACAGACTGTTGAAGTAGCTAAATTAAAGCTAAATCAAATATGAACAATCTCAATCTTATATCGTACACAATCTGAAGGCAATCTGTTGCTTAGTGATTTAAGTAGTATTTGGAAAATATGTATACATTTTGGATATATTTTTGAATTTCTTAGAATTATTTAAATACATCTAAAATATTTTAAAGAAAATTATTTTAGATGGAGTTTTTAGTATTTTAAAAAAAATGTATCTAAAATAATTTTCATTTAAATATTTTTGAATTTCTTAGAATTATTTAAATACAACAAAAATATTGAAAAGAAAATTATTTTAGATGGAGTTTTTTGTATTTCAAAACATTTGCAAAAATGTTAAGAAAATACGACAAGAGTTTCTGGAATACGAAAAAAGAATTACACCTAATTCTGTTTTTACACGGATTTGATATAAGGTCAACAAAAAAAATTGAATCTGTATTTACGCGATTTTATTGGAATTAGCACGATTTTAAAAAATCTATTTGATTGAAATTTCAAAGAAAAATATTTTTACTTGTTAAAAATCTTTTAAAAATTTTAGTAAGGGAATTCCCCTTTATTAATTTATTTTTAGCAGCTTTATGTTTCAGTCTTTCTTTACTTCATATCATTTTAACACGTTTTTTTACACGCATTTTTCTGAATCGTATCTACCGCGTAAAAAACAGAATTGGGTGTATTTAAATTAAGTTTTGGGGAACTATTTGCGATGTCAATTTGAGGTCTGAAGTGCAACACAAGGCATTGTTGAATATTACTTGAGGTGTTTCGGTTAAAGAAGTTAATTTGACTCTCAATTTATTTCGGTTTTCGGTTGCGATTCGGTTAAAAGGCCACATTGGCTTTAAAGAACTTTCAGAAGAAAAAAATTTAAAAAAAATTTAAATTTCCCCGAAATATTGAGTTTTTTACCGAAAGCGCTTGGTAGCGTTTAATTTCAAAATTTAGAGAATTTATGTCAAATTTCTCGGATGCACTCAGTTTGTTTGGGGCGAGTACCAAAATCATGAATTGATGTACATTCATTTTACATTTATTGTCATAAAGAACGCCCTGTGGAAAAATTCCATCCTCATCAACATCTGCTCGGATGTACATACATGTATTTAGCAGTCGAACTAGCTATTATACCTTGCTTGACTCCATCTAAAGTTTCTATCTCGAAATTTGGCTAAAAATGTAAGGGTACCTACCCGGGAATAATACCGGAACCGGAACTGTTAACCAAAATAAAACATTTAAAGCCAGGTACCGGTATCGAAACCGATATTATATTTTATGTTTGGGAACCGAAAACCTTGCCAAAACGCCAATACCGGTATTGTTTCGGTTTCTTACAATTTATTTAATTGATTCA
Source organism: Lordiphosa mommai (assembly GCA_018904225.1). Taxonomy (NCBI): domain Eukaryota; kingdom Metazoa; phylum Arthropoda; class Insecta; order Diptera; family Drosophilidae; genus Lordiphosa; species Lordiphosa mommai. Next base: position 133,477 of record JAEIFT010000416.1, on the reverse strand, counting down.
TGATTATTTCAACATATATTTCAACTGGTAAATAGCAATATCCCTTTAAAAATAACCATATCGTATCCATAATCATATCTTTTTAAGATAAAAAAAAACAGGAAGTCTTTTCGTTGGTAAATATAAATTCCCTGATTAAATGTAAAAGATTTCCAAGTCTTAAAAAATCCTTCCTTAAATATAGAAATGTTAGAAAAATGATAATGAGGGTTTTCACTAGTCCTCGTAAAATGGTAAATGGTAAATTTACCACACACTAGCTACTGAACGACCCTTTGTGATTCATGATAGTAATTTTAGTAGTAAACCAGAGAGATTCAAAGCATAATATTTACGACCATTTTCTGCTAGGTCGGTGGCGTAGAGCGCTGAATGCATAACACTAAAAATGATGGTAGTGTGTTCGATCCTTGAAGGGGGTTGGTGATAAACACTTTTTTTTTAGTTTTATTATCGTTTGTTTGAAGGTAGAGCCTATGTTTTTATACTTTTCTTAAATCGGTAATAGTTTGGCGCTCTTACTGTCATTCATTTTGTTGCATAAATTTAAAATTTGGTTGATCTATTCAGTTTTTTCTTCTCTTCGAGATCTAATTGTTCATCAAGAAAGGCGTACAGACTGACAGACGGACTTAAGTATATCGGCTTTTGATGCTGATAAAGAATATTTATACTTAGCGGGTCGGGAATTCTTTCCTCTTAATAATTGCATTAGAATAGTGTACCATTTTTACTCTACAATAACGGGAATGAAAAATAAATAACATATTCATAAAAAAGACACAAACAAAATATTTAAAAAAAAAAACAGTCCTCTTTTGTCTTTGCCGGGATTTGAACCGACAAATTACAAAAAGGAGCTATCATGCCTGTCCACTCAGCCATCGCCTATTTCGAATATAAAGTTGCTAAAATGCTATATAGGAGTGACACGATACTAAGTTTTTTTTATTCGATACTTTGATTTTAACACTTTACAATTTTACGACGCATTTTTATAAACATACCCCAGGGTCTCGGAAAGGTTGTATTTTTTTTTTATGTGTTTTGTTGTTGTATCGTAAACATATGGAGTTTACCATTTACAATTTATCATTTTACGAGGACTAGTGAATACCCTCAATATAAATTTTATTTTTTTTATTATAATTTTTGTTTCTGGATTTTAATTGAATATCGCCCAATAAAATGCTGTTTTAATTTTTCGAAAAATTTAATAAAAGGAAGAGCTTAGGCAGATTTTGTGTTTCAATCTGTTTTAGTGTTTTTTAAAGCTGATATATTTGAGTATTTTACCAAAGCGGATTTTTAGAGCGGATTATTTCGAACCATTATTAAGAAATATTTTTTCAGCTTAATGAGAAATGGCCCCAAGGCGACTTTGTCTGGTGGTGATAAGAATAGAGAATTCCTTAATTCTAAGTTGGTTTTTCCTAAGTGTAGGGATACCACTGGAAGCGTAAACAGAAGCGTTTAGGGAATATGTTCGTCAAAAAATAACACAGGCTAGAAATCGGTATATTTAAAAATCGTTTTTTATATGGTATCGATACGTACCGGAATCAGGACCGATATTCGTTTAGTAATTAAACCCTGGTACAAAAAAAAAAATAAAATAAATTTTAACCTAAAAACGTATTCATACAAAAATTTGTGATATTCGTTTTTGAGTTCAGCATTCCAAAATTTAGTCATTTAAAAATAAAGGCTTTATTGGACATTTTTTTAAATTTTGTAGACTAGTGTTATTATTTGGAATATAAATAGTACCCCAGGTACACTGTTACTTTGTGGCCTTGCTCTTGTTGACAAACTCTATATTTAATTATCGATGTAGGACCCTGAGAATAAAAATTCCAACTTGGAAATGCAGCTTAATGGTTTTGTGATGTGAATATAAAGCTAAAATTTTTCATTTTTTTAATTTTTTTTGGTAAGTTAATAAGAAGATTTTGAATTAACAAACAACTGCCTCTTTATTGTATGTCGAAAATTGATCAACTTAATTTTTCACTAGATATAGTAGATAAAGTGGATCTATTATAGCTGAAAATAACACAAATTAAAATAGTGTCGCTTTACTGATTCGCTATGGTTCCAGATTAAATAAAAAAAAAAAATTCAACAAATAATTTCCAAAAACGTTCGAAGCAAATAAGAATAAAATAATTTTGTCTTATTATTTAAATGTGTTTACAACTACCATTTTAACAAAATCTGAAGGTCCAGTATATATATTAATCCCAGGGTCGTATTCTCGCAAAATGTGAAATGTAATATTCAAAGTATTATTACCGCAGTTCCGTAATCTTATATTCAGGTGCCTGAATCTGTAGTATTCAGTGGCCTACTACAAAATATCTAGATGATAACCCCTGATCTGTACTCTCCATATATATATATATTTCATTTAGCTCACCTTTGAATTTCTCTGCCTTCCGGTACAAATGGCTATGCATCTGACGGCCCTCATATATATCCATGCCTTCAATTTCGGGCAGATCTGGTTCCGTATAATGACCATTGCACACATAGACAAAGTCATAATATACCGGATCACAAGTGTTATTATTATGATCCCAGACATAGACCTACAAAGAAAAATATAATTGATTGAAAAGGTTACAATCTCAGATGGGAAATATAAACAAAGTGAAATAAAGATTAAAAATGCACACAAGTGCGAGAAGTTATGACGCCAGCACTCACCTCCCAATCATCCAGGCGGGGTCGCACCCTAATGACCTCGTGTTGCAGCCTAATATGAGGCTTTAGCTTAAAATGATCCGCATAGGAGCGTAGAAACTCCAAAACCTGTTGTGAAGTTATAAAGGATTCCTCAATGTCCTTGGAATACGAAAAGTCGGGATAGCCCATGACTTCTTTGGGCAGGTTAGTGCTAAATCAAAAAATGTTCCAATTCAATATTAATTAAATCACTGGAGATCTCAAAAAAAGTACCTACCGCAAACCCTCGTACATGCTACTTTGCACCTCATCGTATTCACTTTTTGGCATTTCTTCGGAAAACACCCAGGTGCCTCCAATTTCACTTCCGCGTTCATAGGCCACAGCATCAAGACCGGCTTCTAGAGAATTCTTTAAGGCGCACAGACCCGCAGTACCGGCTAAATTAATGATACAAATTTATGAATTTTTGGATTGGTTAAATTAAAGGTGAAGCAATTACCGCCTATAACGCATACACGACGCTTTTCGTGCGTCGGAGACTTAAACATTGTGATAGCTTAATTTGTCTTTTAAAATATATACCGCTATCGGGCACACGTCTGGCAAGTTTCGTGTCACACAACTGACTAACCCAAAAGCTGGAGATTACATGACCATAGACCAAGATCTCTCAGAGAGCGCTGTGAAACGAGCGTATACGCTACATTTGCTGATTGTAAGGGAGTCACTTAGTTTACTTGAGGGGTTCGGTTCGTTAAGAAAAAATATTTTTATTGTAAATAAAAGATTAAAAAAATTTTTTTTTAAATTAACCTAGAATAGTATCCCAATAAGGAATGAACTACTTATAAGCATCGGCTTTTAAATTATGGAAAATCCGCCTGTAAAGACCAAAAATAGTCGTAGAACTTTTGTATACATCTATTTCGTTTTAAATTCGATCTGCTCTAAGCTTATTTTTAAATCTCTACATAACAAAATAATTACGTTATTTTATTAATTTTGGAAAATTACACTACAAAGTCGGAAAATGGAAATGCATGACATGCACATGGAAAACAAAAGAACCAAAATTTAGTTACAACTTTTCGCCAATTTTCCGAATTTCCAAAATGTGAAAATCAAGTTTGTAACATTATATAGATTTTATGAAAGATAAGTGAGATTTATACAATAATTTTTTGCCCCATTTTCCGACTTTGGGTGTAGATTTCCTTAATTTTTAGTCTACGTATTACCCATTTTTGTATGTTTAAATGTAAATGTGCAGGTGTGTCGATTTTCCAAATAAATTTCCAAATTTAATATGATTTTAAACCTGCTCAAACAAAAAAAAAAAAATTTAAACCGTTTTCCGGCAATTTTTCGGATTTTTATACTCTGTACCGAAGGTATACAGAGTATATTGGGTTTGTGCAAATGTATGTAACAGCCAGAAGGAAGCTTCTCCGACCCTATAAAGTATATATATTCTTGATCAGCATCAACAGCCGAGTCGATATAGACATGTCCGTCTGTCCGTCTGTCCGTATGAACGCTGAGATCTCAGAGATGGTAAGAGATAGAGGTTTGAGCTGTATGTTGTATATTTCTTTTACTTGCAGGCAGATCAAGTTTAGTTTTTTTTTTGCCACGCCCCCTGCCTCCCCCGCAAATCGAAAAAACCGTATATCTTCTACAATTTTGGAGTTAGGTTGTTCGAACCTTCTCGGCATATATTCTACTCATCATTACTCATCGAGCTCCTACACATCGTTTTCCGATCAGATGAACGATAGTAGAGTTGCCACCCCCGCAATTTGAAAAACACCTTAAATATCCCGCAATTTTAGAGTTAGGTGTTTCGAACCTTCTAGGCATATATTCTACTCATCATTACTTATCGAACTTTACATTGTTGTTTGTTTTCCGATCAGATGAACGATGGTAGAGTTGCCACCCCCACAATTTGAAAAAAATCGAATATCTTCCACAATTTTAAGGACAGATTGTTTGAACCTTTTAGGCATATATTTTAATCGTCATTACTTATCGATCCACCATACACCGTTTCCAGATCAGATGAACGATATTCGAGTTATAAGCAAATCAAATAAGTACGCTGGGCAGCACTTGCGCAGTTTGTGTGACCCCATACTTTAAAGTTATTAGTTATATACAAACAGGTACAGAGTATATTACAGTCGGGCTTGACCGACTTTCTTACTTGTTCAAAATTGAAAATATCCCATTGCACCACGGTCCCAAAGTCGATTTTTTTTTCTCAAAAAGACTAATTATAACAATATCTGGACGAAATTTGGTTTATAAGCATATTTTGGGCCCCCAAGACGACTTAAAAAGATTCGTTTAATTTAGACCATTATTTTATATAGCTGCCATATAATGATCTGGCCGATTTTCACTAACTTTGTTGTTTTTTAAACTATCGAACTGAAATTCAGTTTGTACTCGTATTTTAAGCTCCCAAGATGTCCTACCAGACCATTATTACTTCATATAACTGTCATATAACCGAAAAAAAAGTGTTTTGAAAAATTCGTGATTTCACGAGATTCTAGAAATTCGAGATAAAACCCAATTAGACTATCGTATAGAGAACACTTTTATGAGCTATATTGCATTAACAGTTACGACAATCCACCAAACTTTTACTCCACGAAACAAAATTACTTTGAGGCTTGCCTTAAACAACGCACAACAAAAACACAAAAAACAAATGACAAAACACATTTTTACAACAAACCTAAACGAAATTGTATTAAACATACCTTAAACACTATTTTTTATATTTTACTTCAATTGTTTAAAAAAACTTTCGTTTATTTTCAAGCCAATAAACTTAGACAAAATTTTGCCACAACAAAAGCCTCGTGCTGAGTAAAATTGATGGCTTCCCAAAACTTAAGGGCTGCATTTTATAATACAATTTTTCGATTCTACGACCCCTGGGATATACTCTTTTTGAAAATAAAACGTTTTTTCCACAAATTTCAATTTTTTTTTGACTTTATGCCAAATAAATCGACTTAGGGACCATTGTGCATTGATAGAATTTTGTTGTGTGGATCTTTTAAAAAGTTTGAAGCTGATTGGATTGATCATTGATCACCATTTTCCAACTATGGGGCTGTGCGACGGTCACCAGTCAGATAGTCAGTTTGAACTCTTTTCTTTATACACATATAGAAAATTTTAAGTCCGAACGCGCAAGAATACAATTTATTCGTTGTTAAATTGTTAAGAACTTTGTGCTTGAAAAAAAGCTAAAATCGTTCTTAATTTGTTTTTAAAAAAAACTCTTATTAAAACCCTTTTATCTAGAAATTTGCCAAAAAAAATTTGAACTTGGTTCAAGAATTTTCATTGTTTCCGTACTTTTTACATAATAAATTCTTGGTACAACACAGAGAAAAAAATTGATATGAAATGGCAGTCATTTCCACATTTTTTCATATCAATTTTACTCCGATATGACGAAGATTAACTTGATATGATAAAAAATATCAATACGATCTTTTCTTTTTTTTGTCTGGGATCGAACTCGAGACCTTGCATGGAATGACGTCTCAACGCAGTCAACCAACGCACACATTTATGGGAAGACGTCTAAAAAACTATTTATATTAAGTATGAAAAAATTGATATTTTTAAAAGATCATTTTAACCAGCAAAGATTTAATTGATCTTGAGCTTTTTTTTCTCTGTGAAGTATTAAATTCTCTATTTATTTTATTCCCCAAGTGTTTGATTTTGAGAGTTAAGCTACCTACCAGAATTTTTTTGATTTAAAAAAGCAGTGTATTCCTCAAGTCAGTTTACACTCATCCGTTGTTATCACATTATTGCTCCATTGACTCTCTTTCTGTGCACATCTGACTGATGCGCAACCACTTGCCGTGCCCTTTTAAAGGCTGATAAGCCTCGAAGAGATTTAGCTGCAACCCCAAAGAGCTCGTGTTTAAATATGATTTAATTTCAAGCGGTTCACTGTGTCATTTCAGTTTCTTGGTCCATTTCTAAGCTGTTGAAAATAATCAGCTAGAAATACGTAGAAACATTTGATTTGTTTCTAGCCCCTAAAGAAAGTTCATACATGTGTTGTCAAGGGGTGTGATGGGACTAACATAAGTAGGTGTATCTCTAAGTTCGCTGTTTAGATTGCCTGGCGCCCGATTATAAAGTGGAATGATATGTTTAACATGCACATGTGTAGATTAGGTGAACAAATTAATCATCAAGTGGTTGGGACATTAACTGATAAAATAAAAAACATAAATCCTCTACATTTAAAGTTCAAGATCCTAATTTATATTAATCTTGTCAAAAGGTAAGGAACTAAGAACTTGAATAATAAAGATAGCACCAGTAATGGAAAAATTAAACGAAACTGATAACACAAGGCAACAGCCGGAAAGTTTAATAATGAAACTAAGATTACCCAATTTACCACCTGAGGGATATCATTCGAACTAACAGACACTATCTCGGAAGCGAAATCATTAAATATGACTAAAAGAAGTTATCCACTTTATTAAAGTTGGGGGAAACCTCAAAAGAGACAACTTATAAATAAGAGGCCTATGATTGACGGAATCAAAAGCTTTACTGAAGTCGTAAATATTACGTCAGTCTGTAATTGATTTATAAATTAATTGTATTTGTGAACTCCAGGATATTTGCTAAAGATATTTAATTTAATAAAATCATGTTGACAAAGCGAGATGAGTAAGCGACATTGATGCTGCAGTTGTTCAGTGATAAAGTTTTCAAAAAGTTTCATAATATCGCTTACTCTCCATATACGACTTATTTCCTTTTTTGTTTAGCGGTATAGTAAAAGAACCAGGGCTGCAAACCCATAAACTGCTTGCGAAGGTTCGGTTCGCGGGTTCCCACTGGTTAAGGTTCAAAAATTTAAGGTTCAAGGTTCTTGTGCCAAGGTTTGGATTCGAACCTTAGTTCGGCATAAGTTTTACCTTGTTTAAGGGGGTCTTCTACCTTTGAAAATTTTTTTTTTCAATTTTTTTATTTTGCCTTATTATTATAACTTGGACATTCCCCTTTCATCCCCTTTAAACCATTTTCAAATATTCGAAATAGTTTAGCAGATATATCCATTTTAGCGGAGCAATATTCTTGCTAACGTGAGTATTTTAAACGTTGCTCAAAACTTTAACCGCGTTTTTCTCGAAACCACGTTTTTTGACCTGGTAGCCATGATTGGGCCAGTTCTACTGAACCGATTTTGATCAGCCATGTTGCAATCGACGCAGAATTTATGTAATTCTGGCCCGTACTTCAATCATGAGGAAAAACATTTTTTTACTATTTTTTTTACACTAAACTCCAAAAAAAAAACTTGAAAAATCGAAATATTTTTTTTAAATTGCCGCCAGTTTTTCAAAAAAATATTAAAAACTATGATTGAGGTACGGGCCAGAATTACATCAATTCTGATCATAACCTCATTTACCGTTTTCAATTTCGATAACCTGGAGTCCCGGAATCATGGCTACCATCTCTACTTCTTTTTTTTGAGACCTTAATTGGCAGGCCGATAACTTTTTGAACAGCCCTCGAATTCCAAACTTTTTTTTTGTATTTTTTAATATAATTAAAGAATAACACAAAACAAAAAACCAAATTGAAAAAGCTCTTATAGTTTTCTTTCTAGAATTTTTTTAAAAAACACTCATAAAACGCTGTTCAAAGGTAGAATACCCCCTTAAAGAGAAAGGAAATAAATTTGTAAACAATGAAAACATATATTTTGCATTTTTGTATTTTTAATGGGCAGAAGGTTTTATTTATTTTGAATTTAAATTTATAATTCTTCGAGTATTTCTAGTCTAGGTCACAATCAAGTATTTGTGACTTTTGTTAAACCTAACGGAAAATTTTATTTCGGAACAGGTTCAGGATCAACTATTTTTTTTAAAAGAGGTTCGGTTCACAGTAAAGGAAAAGTCGGAATTCCGGGCTCGAACCGGTTCGGTTCAAAACAGGTTTGCAGCCCTGAAAAGAATCCTTCGACATGGGAGGTAAAATACTTTGTTTAAGAGACATTTGTAAGAGATTAGTTAACGGTTGTGAAACTTATTTATACGATTCAATTGGGTTGCTGGAACAGGTAGTGTTGTAAACACAATGTTTTTAGATCTTCGATTTTAAAAACCTTTCTAAAATTTTTAAAAGATATGGCGATGTGTGTTATTTTGTGCAATTTTTGAAGGAGTCTATAACATCATTGACAGATTTTAAATTTACACATTTTTCGACCGATCGGTCCTATGGCAGCTATAAGATATAGTCATCCTATTTTGATAAAACCTTCCAGAATTAAGTGGAAGCATATAAAACTAATATATACTAAAATTGCTGATACTACGATGGAAAACAAAAAAAGTTTTCTTACTAAAACTAGTTTTTTGAACGATCGATCCTATGACAGCTATAGAATAAAGTCATCCGATCTTAACCAAATTTTGTAGAACTATTTGAAAGCATCAAATATTGATAGTACCTGAGTTTAAAAACTTTTTAATGGAAAACAATATGTTTTTCTTATTTAGATCCATTTTACGCCCGATCGTTTCTATGGTAGCTATAAGATATAGTCATCCGATTTGGAACAACTTTTGCAGAACTGTGTGACAGCAAATAATATTCATAACTGCTGAGTTTAAGAACGGTATCAATAAAAACAAAAAAGTTTTTGTCACTAAGACCTATTTTTCGACCGGTCGTTCCTATGGCAGCTATATGTTATAGTCATCCGATTTTGACAAATTTTTCCAAAATTATGTGGAATCATATAAAACATATATATATTAAGATTGATGACGCTGCGATGGAAAACAAAAAAGTTTTTCTCACTAGAACTAGATTTTTGACCGAACGTTTCTATGGCAGCGATATGCTATAGTCATCCGATCCGAGCGGTTCCGATATATTAGTTGCGTGCAGTGAAAATAAGACTCTGTGCAAAATTTCAGCTTGATAGCTTTAAAACTGAGGGACTAGTTTGCGTAGAAACAGACAGACGGACGAACTGACAAAGCTCAATCGACTCAGCTCGTCATTCCTGATCAAGAATATATATAGTTTATGGGATCGGACATGAATATTTCTATGCAATACAAACTTCTGGGCAAAGTGTATATAAACGAGAAGGCAAAGCTAACTTCGACTGTGCCGAAGTTTAAATACACTTGAAAAAGTTTACTCCAACTGATTTAACCGGTAAAAAATATATAGAATATAGATATCAAATATTTTAAACTTTTTAATATTTAAAAATAAAAATTTGATACAATAAAAAAAACTTTTCTTAGTAAAACACATTTTCCGACCGATCGGTTCTATGGCAGCTATATGCTATAGTCATCCGATTTTGATAAATTTTTTCGAACTTATGTGAAAGCATATAAAACTAATATATACCAAGATTGGAGACGCTACGATGGAAAACAAAAAAGTTTTTCTCACTAGAATTAGTTTTTTGACCAACCGTTTATATGGCAGCTATATGCTCTAGTCACCCGATTTTGATAAATTTTTTCAAAATTATGTGAAAGCATATAAAACTAATATATACCACGATTGGAGACGCTACGATGGAAAACAAAAAAGGTTTTCTCACTAGATGTAGTTTTTTGACCGACCGTTTATATGGCAGCTATATGCTATAGTCATCCGATTTTGATAAATTTTTTTCCGAATTGTGTGGAAACATATAAAACTAATATATACTACGATTGGTGACGCTACGATGGAAAATAAAAAAGTTTTTCTCACTAAGACTTATTTTTCGACCGATCGTTCCTATGGCAGCTATAAGATATAGTAATCCGATCCGGCCGGTTCCGACATATTAGTTGCGTGCAGTAAAAAGAAGACTCTGTGCAAAATTTCAGCTCGATAGCTTTAAAACTGAGGGACTAGTTTGCGTAGAAACAGACAGACAGACGGACAGACGGACAGACGGACAGACGGACAGACAGACAGACAGACAGACAGACAGACAGACAGACGGACAGACGGACGGACGGACAAGCGGAAATGAACTCAGCTCGTCGTCCTGATCAAGAATATATATAGTTTATGGGGTCGGAAATGAATATTTCTATGCGTTACAAACTTCTGGGCAAAATTAATATACACTTTTCAAGTGTATAATAACTGTATTTTTAAAATTGGAGCCCTCTAAAAGCTTTGTAAGCTTTCGCTGTGAATGGCAACTAACCGTCAGCTGGTCTTTGTCTATCCATCTGTCTCTTTCGCTCTTTTAAAGCTTTTGCTTTTATTGCGTGCTTTTTTGGAGCCCGAGATCGGCGGCCCCAAAACCAGAGCAGAGTTAAGTTGGGGCGTTAGAACAGAACACGACGGCAACGGCGGTGGCGTCTCCTTAGCTCATTTGACACAGACAACATTTTCTGTTCGCTTCGTTTCGTTTTCGTAGATTTCTCGTCTCGGTTAAAAGTTCAAAGTAATGTAAAAGCGACACAAAAACAATAAACACGCGCGCAAAACGCGGAGAAAAAAGAAAGCAAAGTCAAATCAAGTTGTTTAGCTGTTCCCTTTTGTGCCACACATTCGTATTTATTTTATTTTGTTTTGCACATTTTATCAAAATCCGAAAAAAAAAAAAAAACTAAAAACCAGCTCCAAAAAAGTGCAAAACGAGCTGCTGCTGCTGCTGCTGGGGGGAGAGCTGAGTGCAAACGAGATTCTAGATTCTAGAATTCACAAATTACACAACTTACATGCGGCTAGGGGAGGGGGAAAGGCAGCCAAGCATTGCCATTGTCATTGCAATCTAGATGACCAGCATGGCACCCACAACCAGCCCATCTAACTCAAACTCACCCAAGCCGCCCAAATTGGCCAAATTCAAATCCTCCTCATTGGACCATGAGATTTATACGGCCAATCGACGTGGTACCATAGCCACGGCAGCCAGCGATTGGAAGGCTTTGCGCACGGGTCCGAAAGCCCACAATGGACGAGCCTCACTTAATGTGGGGGGATTCATGACCCGAGCCGCCTCCACATCATCGCTTGCCAGCAGTACACGCACCATGACCAACTATCAGGAGTACAAAATGGAAATAATTAATCAGGTAAGTCAGTGTCAGGCACTTCTAGATAGAAAAAGCTGTTCAAACAAATTGCCAGAGATATAAAATTTGAAATTAATTTATAGAACAAATGGGAGAAACAGTTGCTTGTTTGTTTGTTTGTTTACCTGGCCAAAAAAAAATATAAAAATACAGAAGAAAGAAGAAAACAAATTGAAGAAAGATAGGAAATTTAAAGAAATTATCTAATTTATGTCTCCATTTAATTGATAAGGTAAATACAGAAATGTGTACAGAAATAATGCACATACCTACGTTTATCATAGAGTTGGGCAATCTGGTTCCATTTGAATACCAAGTTAACTAGTTCATTTCAGGTAGATAATTTCATAACTTATAATTTTGATCTAATGGATACCATAGATAGATGTGAGAATGGAGTAGTACTCAGATTTCAGCCAGATCATTGAGTTAAAAAAAGGAAAATAAAATATTCTCGGAATTTGAACCAAAATTTCCGAAGATCCCAAAACTCAAACGTTCTGAATGTACCGAAACCCGCGTTTTTCGACCTCAATAATAGTGTAAGTCCGTTTTTTCTTATATTGAGAACGTCGGGCTTAAAATAAGAACGCTTTTATTTTTATGAGACCATCCGGTCTTATTATTGGAACAGAAAAAATTTTATTGCTGACCCTCCCCCCTGCACTCCTTGTCCCACCCATTCTTCACTTAGGACCTCGGTCTTTTTCTTAACGCCACATAAGTTTATTATCTAACGCAAAATAAAGATATTTAATATCAGTGGCTTATTAGGTCAGTACTGGTAGTTCAAATCCCTTCAGCTTACGCATTCTCTTGAAAGGAAACAGAGTTGTTTTATTCAGATTTTAAAAAAAGGCTTAAGTGCACCAGGTGTCGATCGTATTCAGGAATTTAGATAGAATGACCGTGTTCAGCAGAAGAATTTGCTTCCTGATCAATGATATATTTCTTGGTAATTTACGTAGCCTACTTTTCCTCTTGTGTTTAATATAATATTTACATGAAGCTTTTCCAAATCTTAATTTAACAAGACCCCCAAAAAGTATGCTAAATAACTAGAGTAGTTTTATTAGGCTGTCTCTGCTGAACGCGCCCATTTGCTCCACACTCTTAAGTTAAAATATACTAAAGCTCATTGGTCTGAAATTTTTAGTGGGTCATTAGTTGAGGTAAGACGGGCCTGGGTTTATTCCAGGACATATAGGCTTGGTTCGATCCCCGAAATCGATATCGGACCACCTCTACTATTGATTAACAGGCACTAAAGACTACCCCGTAGAATATTTTCTGCCTCTGACAAGCATTATTATAAAGATTACGTAGAGTCCAATGATCTCTTTTTGCGAAAAATGTAAACTGTTATACAAATGGAAGTTTTCATTTGAGAATATAATATCGATTGTTTTTCTTATGCGAAATAAAGTTTAAAATATATTTAATAATCGAAATGAAAAGCTGCCCCTTCCAAAAACAGACCCTGATAGTTCCATCCCAGAAGTAGATCAATTTTTCTAGTTCAGAACCAAACTACACAACTCCAATTTGTATGTATGTATATATTTTTATTGTTTATTTTTAAGCATTTTTTGTTTATCTTTAAACTGATAAAAATAAAAATAAACGCCAAATGCACTCGTTGGTGAATATTTATTTTTGTTGTAAAATATTTATTTTAGTTTACAAGCAAAACATTTATTTTCCAGTTAATTTAAGAGTTGGGCGTGTCTACTTGATTATTCAGTTGAGGCGGATGCTTGCTTAGTACAAATTTTAGGTGCCTCTATAAATAAATCACGGTTATACTAAGCTAATTACTGATAACTAGACGGGAAAAAATGGCCGTAAAGTAATCAACTCCCTCTCTTCCGGTGTGGAAGCCAAAAAGGTCTAACCCTGAATACCGGTAAATAAAATTTGAAAAAATTGTTTTATCAAATAAAGATAACAATTTGATTCAGCGAGTCAGGGTTTTGCATCAGTCCTTCAGTTCAAAGCTTTAATTCAAGCATTTTCGATTTGATTTGTATTTAATGGACAACATTATTGTTGTCATGCATTTCTTCCAATTTCTCATCTTCTAGATGGCACTGTCTGTTCAATAAACTTACAAATAACAAACTAAGGGTTGATTTCTCAACTTCTAACTTATAAAAAAATATGTTAGTCATTTTCCGACCTTTGGGGTAGATTTTCCCAAATTTAATCATTTAAGTTTTATTGGTATCAGGAATGCATACCGCTCGGGAATTAAGACTGGTTCGGTTCGGTTCAGTGGTTCATGGAGGTTTTATGCCACCGGTTCGATTTATTACTTGGTTTTAAGAGCAAACCTACCTGCGGTTTCGGTTCGTTTCAGTGGCACACTTTCTATTTTTGAGCAACATACTTGCTGATAATAAATTGTATACTTTTTGTTATTTTTTTCCAAATTATAGCCGAAAAAAACATTTTAAAAGATTTCAAATATTCACATTAACTTACATATTTATATTAAATCGGATTAATAAGTTGAAGGATTATCTTGGGAAGCAGGAATGCAGTAGATGTCCTTATCACCTTGAAATCGGTGTGTATCAATTGGATAATTTGTTTAATTAACCCCTTTGAGCTTGCAACCCGCGGCCCTTGTTCCGATCTTAAAAGTGGATTTTACCATTTACCATTTTAGAATTTTGTTCTCATTTATAGAACTATAGAACTAAGGCTGAGTTCACATTGTTCGACGCATGAGACATGATGATCTAGTAGCCCTTCATGTTGTCTTGTTTTTAGTGTCGAATGACAAGCATTCGCAATAAAAACAAGACAACACAAGGGCCTACTAAATTGGAACTTCATACAGATCGGCTTAAAAATAATGTTTTGCCAAGAACCAACCTGCAAATCCCGGCTACCCATTTCCTCTCTTGAGGGTGGATTTTCCAATATCAGGAAATCACATTTGACAAACCGAGCTTCAAGTGAATCTGATAAAAAAAAATGGCAATTTCAACATAACATTTTTTTATAACGGTAAAATACGTGCCCAGTTATTTTGCATACTTTGCTTACAAACCGAGTTTGAAGACGATCGGATGAACAACCTAATTTCTCGGGAATCATCCAAAAACTATGATCCCACTTTCACCATATATGGAAACTATGGCTTTAAGTTTCTGCTTTTAAGTTTTTACCATTTAGGCACTGCGTAGATTGCCAATCAGTCAGTCAGTAAGGTCAAACTCTTTTAAATAAAGAACCCCAGACTAACGGTCGAAATATTTGAATATTTTTCCATGGTCAGATTTTTCATCTCCTAGATAAACTATCAATTAACAGCGTAGAAATGTATGTAATCAAACACATAGCAGCTATTTAGAAGATGAGAAATCGGAGTCTAAGGAATACTTTAAGATAATATATTTAATATTCATTTTATCAATTTAGTATACAAATAATGAATACGTTTCCACAAACTTGTTCTGATTACAACTGATCATTTTGGGTTTAAATTATCTGTGTATACACATTCAAATAATTTCTGCGGTTTCTCAATTTTTTTTGGAGATATTCCCAATCATGAACGTTTAAAAAAATGTGTTTTTATCGCGGTTAAACACTTCCAACCGAAATATCCACACGACTGCTCTTGTTATCAACTGGCAGCTTAGTCATTGAAAAATATATATAAAAATAAGTATATGCTGAAGCATGTTATTATTACATTTTATTTTGTTAAAATTTAATTCAATATAATTAAAGTATTTATAATAACTTCAAACTTAGTAGCGCTATTACCACGCAATCCAGAGATAACTTAAAAGAAATTCGGGTGGTGCTTTATAATATTTCGATCAGAAATGGCTAAACTTTAGTTACATATGTTCTAAAGACCAGGAGGTTTCCCTAGCTCGCGCCTCCAAAAAACAAAAACAGGCAAGTGGACCCCTGAGGTGCGTTCGCCACATACATAGAAGCGTATTTATATTAACGGATACAAAATTCCAGGAGACCTTCTCGACTTATGTGTAACCTTCTTTATTTGGGGTCAACCGCTGTAATTGTATTATTATTATACAAATTTTGCTTTAATTTTTTTCCCTACTTAATAGATGCATAAATAAGTTTTTCAAATGAACGTCTATTTCCTCTTTATTCGAGGAAGGGCGGGTGTTACCCCCAGGGGTACAATAAACAATTTGGTTTTCCCAAAAAAAAAAAAAAAACGTCCAGCTGTACGCAAAACATTTAAAATACAGCCAAACAATAAGAAATGCTAAAAATAAGTCGCACAAGTACATAATACCACGAAAAAAAGTTTTGCAAGTAATGAATTCATCGAACTTGAAATGAAACGAAATTTTTGTATTTTTTTTTTTGTTTGAATATTTACCGTAACTTTAGGTGGTAATAATAAAGCGGCCATAAACAGATCACATTAACAAATTGATGGATTTATCTACATTTGTATATAGCTGATAGGCTTTAATAAATGGGTGATTAACCCAATGGGAGACAAAGACCTTTGAAAAATGCCTTTCATTAGACTTGTCAAAGAGCGCAAACGCTTCAAGGTCAGGTGCGATCTCAAAGAGATCTGGCAATGTCATAAGTCAAGTTGGCGCCCCCCAAAGACATTGTCAATTGTTCAATTTGTCGATTTGTTCGTAAGTTGTTGGCGTGACAAACGGTAATTGTGCGAGAGAAAAAAAAAACTGTAAAAAGTGCGAGACAATAACAATTTACTTATGAGTTATAAAATTGAACGCAATTATAGCAGAGTAGTAAGTAAATAGCAAGAGAATGGGCGGAAGGACTGGAATTTGACTCTTAAAAAAGCAGGGGTCGCAAGTAAGAGTTATGGAGTTTAAAAAAATCAGCCAGTGCTGCCCATCGTAATTATTTGGTTTGCTTATAACTCCACTATCGTTCATCTGATCTGGAAATGGTGTATAGTGGATCGATATGAAATGACAATTAAAATGTATGCCTAAACGGTTTGAACAATCTATCTGTAAAATGATAAGAGATATGACTTTTTTAAATTGTGGGGGTGGCAACTCTGCTATTGTTTATCTGATAGGAAAACGATGTATGAGAGTTTAATGAGTTTTGATGAGTAGAATATATGTCTAGCAGGTTCGAACAATCTATCTCTAAAATTGTGGGAGTTTTAAGGATTTTTTTAAAATTGTGGGGGTGGCAACTCTACTATCGTTCATCTGATCGGGAAACGATGTATGGGGGTTCGATAAGTAATGATGAGTAGAATATATGTCTAGAAGGTTTATACAAAATATCACCAAATTTGTGAAAGATATGAGGTTTTCCAAATTGCGGGGGCGGCAGGGGGCGTGCCAAAAATTAAAACTAAACTTAATCAAACAAGTATAAGAATCATATGTTCCATAGACTTTAAACCTCTATCTCTCAGATCTCTTCGTTCATACGGACAGACGGACGGACATGGCTATATCGACTCGGCTGTTGATGCTGATCAAGAATATATATAGTTTATAGGATCGGAGATGCTTCCTTCTGCCTGCTACATACATACACAAACTCAATATACTCCTTGTACCTTCGGTACAGAGTATAAAAATAGTAAGAAAAATAGTAACAAAATTTTTTCCTCATGATTGAGGTACGGGCCAGAATTACATCAATTCTGCGTCGACTGCAACATGCCTTATCAAAATCGGTTCAGTAGAACTGGCGCAATCATAGCTACACCCAGAGAAATCTAGCACGATTAGGCAAGACTGAAATCGGCTTCAATTTAGTTTTTTTTTGTCTTGAATTTTCAAGAAGAAATCTGCTTGAAATCGAGAAGACTTGTGCGCTCGATTTGAGTTTGAGAGGTGAGGCGTTCGCATTGCGGAGAGCGAACAAAAAAACGATAGCATTTCGTTCTCTCGCTCTCTGGCAACTTTGTTCTAAAATGCTTACTTTCAAGAAGATCTTTTCTTGAATTCGAGAATAAATCATGCTTGAAATGAAGCCGACTAAATTTAAAACCGAGCAGATCGAGCTTCAAAATTCATAATTAATTTCAGTATTTTCTTTTTGGATCCAAGAAGATTCCGTCTTGCCGAACTTCTGACACGAAATCAAGCACGATCTGCTCGATTTTTCTCTGAGTGTACCAGGTCAAAAAACGTGGTTTCGAGAAAAACGCGTTTAAAGTTACTCCTACTTCCTTAAGCAAGAACATTACTCCACTAAAATGGCTATATCTGCTAAACTATTTAGAATTTTGTAAAACCGTTAAAAGGCTATAATAATAATGCAAAACAAAAAATTCGAAAAAAATGTTTCAAAAATAGAAGACCCCCTTAAAAGAGTTGCCAACAATAAAGAGGCAGAGTCTGCAGTAACGAGCTATTGTAAGCAGGTCAAATCTTCTGCCCACAAACAGGCTATTTGATATAGAACATGTAACTCAAAGGTAGACTTTGTGGTATAAACATTATCGCTAAATTATGGATCAGCCCTTGTATCTCTACGAACCATAGAAGGATACATAAAGTTCTAATCTTTGATTTTGTATGATTTACCTAATATTTGTGTTTACCGTCCATTTCTAAGGGTATAATTAGTTGTTTCTGTGAAAGATTTTAACAGCTCATAAATATTACGTACCTCAGTTTTGGACCAATTTTCTCTGCACTTAGCACGTGCTTTTAATTGTTCATTTGTTTATTTAACAATTTTGTGTTTTGCTCATGCACTAAATTTTGGTCGGCATTTCAGTTGACTTCAGGCAAAGGTGTGAATGAAATTGAACAGGTGTCACTCATTTTCATGAATTTCAAAGAGAACAAATTTCCCGTTAGTTTGTGAGACGGAAATTTTTGAACTTGAAACACTAAATATTGTATTGAAAGATCAAAGTCAAACATTTTGATTGAATTTTGATGATTTTCTTGTTTGTTTTTCTTTTCATTTGCAGGGCAAATGCCTTTGTGGCCAGTATATCAGGGCTAGACTGCGTCGTGCGGGTGTACTCAATCGTAAGGTGGTACAAAGATTACGCACCATCCTAGAGCCCTCCTCGCATGTGGTATACGAAGTGTTTCCGGCGCTTAATAGTGTAAGTTTTGAGCATTATATCATCCCTTTGTATATAGAACTCTAAACTATTTGGAATCCTTTGCAGATGGGCGAAGAACTGGAACGTATGCATCCGCGTGTCTACACCAACATTTCCAGACAATTGTCGCGTGCTCCCTTCGGCGAGCTGGAGGACAGTGATATGGCTCCCATGCTGCTCAATCTGGTGGCCAAGGATCTATTCCGTTCCAGCATTACCTGGGGCAAAATCATTTCCATATTTGCCGTCTGCGGTGGTTTTGCCATCGACTGTGTGCGTCAGGGACACTATGATTATCTGCAATTTCTAGTCGATGGCCTGGCCGAAATTATTGAAGATGATCTGGCCTATTGGCTAATTGACAATGGCGGCTGGTTGGGCTTGCAGCAGCATATACGACCACGTGTGGGCGAATTCACATTTCTGGGCTGGCTCACCTTATTTGTGACCATCTCGGCCGCAACATATATGGTCTCGAATGCCTGCAAGCGCATTGGTTGTCAACTGTATTCGTTGATGTTTTAGTTAAGAGAGGGATTTGTTTTTTTGTTAGCATGTATATTCGTAAATCATTCCTGATTTTAATTCATTTGACATATTGATAATTGTTATAATTTTGTTGTCTAACTTAGTGCCAGGCGCAATAAAGCGTACTCTTACACATTTAAATTTGGCCGTTGGCGCGAATGGGGTGGCCAGATCTTTTAATTTAGGTAACGATATATTTATGATGAGAGATCTATTCTTATTTGCAGCCCAATGTAGACAGTTTTTAACAGGGTTTCAGAGAGTTTGATGGATTGAAATCAGGGACAATCCCTGAAACGGATATCAGTTCCGGTATCTGTAGAGTTTTGGTGAAAGGTTCGATCTCGGTTTTCAGCTTATTTCGGAGATTATTATTCGAAATAATCGGCCCTTAAATCTTCTGTATCCCAGCCAAAAATAGAGATCTTTCTCGTTTTGGATAGATTTAAACCCATACTATAAGACTAAGGTCCAATATACCCCATAATACGCTAGTAAAATACTCAAAAGGTATATGAGTTTTAAAAATGGTTTAAAACAGTAGGAAACATACGCACAAAAAGGCTTGACAATTAGTGAATTGTCTGAGGAAGCCCACGAAGGGATAAAATTAAAAAAAAAACAATGTGGGGACCTGTTTAATTTATTGGCGGCATCTTCAGATCCTCTCATTGCATCTTTAAGTCAAGCCGGAGCAAGAAATGCATTTGAATTTAAAAATATAGCCCTGAAATATTAGATTCTCTGTTACATGCTTCTTAAATTTTAAAAATATCTTTATTAATTTAGAAGTTACGATTTTTGCAATGCAAAAAAGTTCGAAAGCCCCACTGTGCGTCGTTGCATAAGAAAGTTCGAAAGTAACGGTAAACTGAAAAAATTCCATTTCTGCTATCGATAGCAAATAAGCCCAAGGCAGCAATCGATAGTCGTTATCGATACTAACGAACTAGTTGAACCAGTTGCAGCTAAATAAGGGCGACCGCACTCGACATGGAGCTTTTTAGTGCGGCTGCAGCTCCTTTTAGTGTGGCTGTTCAACTTAGGGTGACCACACTGGAATTAAAGACAAATTAGGGCGACCCCACGCCGGCGACCGCCATTTCTTATTTATGTTAAAAATGGCGGGCCAGGCGGCATAATGAGCAACTACACCGCGACAACACTCAAGTTGGTCGGCGACTGGATTGTGGCAGTGAGGACAGTGGACCAGGAGGATTTAAAAAGATGGAGCATTCAGAGCATAGGACGGTCAGACACAAGAAAAATGAAAGATGATAAGGCAACTATCAATTTTCGTAATAAAGATATATTGACTATTTCAAAGTCAAAACCCAATGAGCTAAGCGAATTTCTCATTTCAATGAGAAGAGGCATTCGCGTCATTGAGGATGTTGCATTGACTTCTGCACATCCCATTAACCCGGAGGCTGTTGATATGGCTGTTGAAGCCTTACTGTCAATGAAGAGACCGTCAACAATATCTATCTGCTTGCCCATCAAACGCAATGCCTTGGTCAGATTCGAGCAGCAATTCTTGAAGTGGCGTCGCTCCAAATACGGATGATTCAGGATTGCTTCTCTCACAAGAGAGAAATTCCAATCCCGAGAGTATACCAAATACGGTTGATTCAGGATTGCTTCTCTCACAAGAGAGCAATTCACCTAATACGGTTGATTCAGGATTGCTTCTCTCACAAGAGAGCAATTCCAATCCCGACAATACACCAAATACGGTTGATTCAGGATTGCTTCTCTCTCAAGAGAGCAACTCCTATCCCGACAAAACATCAAACACGGTTGATTTAGGATTGCTTCTCTCTTCCGGCCATTGTGGCTTCACTTTCTGCCAGTGTGGCTTCACTTTAGGGAGACCACACTGGAACTTAAACACAAATTAGGGAGACCACACTGGAAATTAAACACAAATTAGGGCGACCACCAGCGGCCACCGCCATTTCTTATTAGATACGTGACAAAGCAACAAGTGGTTCCAATTCCAATATGATTTGCGACATAGCAATTTTTGTGAAGAACAGTGGGCCAGGCGGCATTATGTGCAATTACACAGGGACAACAGTCAAGTTGGTCGGCGACTGGATTGTGGCAGTCAGGACAGTGGACCAGGAGGACTTAAAGAGATGGAGCATTCAGAGCATAGGACGGTCTGATACAAGAAAAATGAAAGATGGTAAGGCTACTATTCATTTTCGGAATAGGGATATATTGACTATTTCAAAGTCAAAGCCCAATGAGCTTAGCGAATTTCTCATTTCAATGAGAAGAGGCATTCGCGTCATTGAGGATGTTGCATTGACGTCTGCACATCCCATTAACCCGGAGGCTGTTGATACGGCTGTTGAAGCCTTACTGTCATTGAAGCGACCGTCAGCAACATCTCGCAGCTTGCTCATTAAACGGCAATGCCTTGATAAGATTCGTGCAAAAATTCCTGAAGTGGCGTCGCTCCCACGGGATGCATCACCCACAAGGGCGGAAACGGTTGATGTAGGATTGCTTCTCTCACAGGAGAGCAACTCCAATCCCGAGATAAATACGGTAGATTCCGGGTTGCTCCTCTCACAGGAGAGCAACTCCAATCCCGAGATAAATACGGTAGATTCCGGGTTGCTCCTCTCACAGGAGAGCAACTCCAATCCCGAGATAAATACGGTAGATTCCGGGTTGCTCATCTCACAAGATTGCTTCTCTCACAGGAGATCAACTCCAATCCCGGATATGTGGAGGATGACATTATCAGTTCTCTTTTAAACGAGATTGAAAAAGAAGATCTCCCCACTGATGAACAATTTCAAACAATGTCAGATAACACTCCACCACCATTAGAGCCAGCATTGCAAAAGTGTATGGCTTGCGAAATGGAGGTGGAGTCGTTGTCTAAACACATTAGAGAAGAGCATTCGCAGTGCCTAAAATGTTGCAAATGCAATGGTGTTTATTCCTCCATTCATGGGTATAATCAATACACAGGTGTAATCCCAATAAAATCCGAAAACGTCGTAACAATGTCCGTATTCCTTTTATGGTGCCTGCGTTTGTGAGAAAAAATCTTCCACCAGGTTGCAAATTTATATTGTGATCAGCTTAGGATGCTCTCATCAAAGGTCGCGAATAAAAATAGGTAAGTTTAAATTAAGAATGCAAAATTGATAATCAAGTAAATTCTAACTTTTTCAGTGTTTTTATTGTTTTATTTCAAAACAATAACTTAACATGAAGTTCATAAGTTTTGAACTGAATTGGGAAAAGAGTTCAACCTTTTTGACTGACTGACTGACTGATTGGTGACCCTTGCACATTCAAAACCGTTAAAGATAGCAAGCTGAATTTTTTACAGTAGTTGCATCTCATTCTGAAAGTGAGTACTAAGACGGGGTTTTGGAAAACTCCGCCGGGAAATGTGAAAAATTCGCAGAAAACTGTTTTATGAAACTTTTTTGTTTATCATCCGATCAGCTCCAAACTAATTTTAAAAAATCTTAATAAAAAAAATTCATCAATAACTGCATACCAGTTTTCTGGAAAATTAACCCACTACACCCCCATGGGTGGAAAATGTGTCAAGCGATTAGTTCCAAACTCATTTTTGAAGCTAATCATAACCAAATTTAAAAGTCAGTCCCATGTGCTCTACCTATCGCTAAACCTACCCTAAAACGACCCAAATCGTATGGGAATAGGGTCGTTTTTGGTTTCAATAGCGATTTGTAGAACACATAGCAGTGTTCAAATTTTCAATTTTTGAAAAATCATCCCCCAAAAATACAAAAATGGTCGGAAAACTGTTGTATGAAGATCTTTTGTTTTTCATTCTATTCTCTATCCGGAAATTTCAATAAAATTGTATTCACTTTTTGTTGGAAAATTCATCTACCCATATTTCAAGCTGCACATACAAAAATATGAGAACACATTACTTTAAAACAGCGATGGGCAAGCCCTTGCTCCCAACTGCTCCCATTGCTCCGACTTATTTTTTGGCAATTGCCGCCAACTTGGCGGGGTTGCTATTGCGACGTTCGCAATAGAATAAAAAAAAAACAAAATGCATGTAAATCATGGCGCCAGGTCTCGAAAACAGACGGAAACAAGAACAAAATATATGCAGACTTGGTCAGCAGACGGCTTCTGGAGTCGAGGCTCGTTTTTTATTTATCTTGTTGTTGGAATGCTCCCAAACTGAAATATCGCGCCCACCGCTGCTCTGCACCATTGCCAACAAGGTGCAAGCACAGACTAGAGAAATCTGGTCTGTGTCGGTGGTCACAATAGCAGTTGTGACAGTGTGGCTGCAGCTTCTTCAGTGTGGCTGTTCAAATTAGGGTGACCACACTGGAATTAAAAACAAATTAGGCGACCACACTCGATTTAAAGCCACATTAGGGCGACCACACTCTATTTACAGCCAAATTAGGGCGACCGCAATCCACAAAGAAGCAATAAGTATTAATTAGTCTGTGACAGAGCTATTGTTGAGTCTATATTTACTAGTCTGTGATTATTGTAGATTGAAACAAATTATGACATGTCTGGTGAGTTATGGCCAAGTGTTTCCCGATCCTGACGTTTCAGTTCAACTCATCATATTCAGCTTTTAATGTGGAGGAAGCTTCAGCCATGTCGTGTGTTCACGTGAAGCCAGAGCAGTTGGAGGCCAATGACGAGGATAACTTTATAGCCGATACATCGGCCCAGGAGCTATATTATCATTGTGAGAATTGTGGAAATTACTATGATTGCATAGAGGATTATACCAAGGAGCATAATGATCAGCTCGGTAGCTGTGGTGCCCTGAAAACTGAAGTTGAAGAGAATGAGATACTCGAGGCAGATGCTCCGCTTTGGGAGCTGATAGAGGAAGTGCCAGCTGCCAAGCTTGAGGAAGCAGAGGAAGAGCTAGAACAAGAGCGTTACTTTTGCTATGATTGCCATAGCATATTCGAGAATCGTTGTGCTGCCGAGGAGCATATTTGCCCCCAAGTGGAGGTTAGCAATGCCGAACCGCAGAAAACCACGCGACGCAAAGCTCTACCAGCCACCACCTCATTTTATACCCAATGCGACATATGCAATACCAAATTCAGCTCATCGAAATCCCTCAAGTTTCACATGCGTATGCATGGCCAACAGGTGACCAAAAGCATACAGGATGCTCTGCCCGTGGGTGCCCATCAACAGTACAATGAACTGAACCAGTTTTACTGTGAGATTTGCAACAAGAGGTAATGTTTGCTTTAGTTAAAGATTAATCAAATTATTCATGCCTTTTATCCCTTTCTTAGCTTTGATGAAAACCTTTTGGCGGTGCACAAACAAATGCATCAGCTGCAGTCCGGAACTGATCAGTATATGTGCAGCATTTGTAACCGCCAGTTTGACACTTCCATCAACTATGATTTGCATATGAAAATGCATGAGAAACAATCAACGGCAGGGAAACGTACCTCACCCCCGGCTGGGACTAAGGAAAAGCAAGGATTTCCCTGTCAATATTGCGAACGTGTGTTCCTGCGTCCCTATGAGAAGGTCAAACACGAGCGTGTGCATACGGGCGAGAAGCCCTACGCCTGTGAGGTGTGCGGCAAAACGTTTCGAGTCTCCTACTCCCTTACACTGCATCTGCGTACGCACACCAATATCAGACCATATGTCTGCACCATTTGCAATAAGCGGTGGGTAATCAATTGCCTGCGTACTCCTTTTATAATAACACTCCTTCTCCACACACAGCTTTAAATCGCATCAAGTCTATGCGCATCATTTGCGTATTCACAGCTCGGATCGGGAATATGCCTGTGATATGTGCTCAAAAACATTTCGCACCTCTGTGCAGTTGTATGGCCATAAGAATACCCATACCAAACCCTATAACTGTGCCATTTGCAATCGTCCTTTTGCCTCCTTGTATGCAGTCAAAGCCCATATGCTGAATCACCAGGAAACGGGAGCGGAGACCCCTACTTCGGCCACTTCTGGCCAAAAACAGCAAATGTTAAATAAATTCTGGTGTATTACCTGTGGAGCCGAATATGCTCGTCTGTTTGCACTGCGTCAGCATATGAAGTCAGCCCATGGACAAATGGAAATGCCTACGGCGCAGCAGCAGCAGCAGGAAGAGGAGCTTGTGGGCAGCATAACCGATGATACGGAGGCAGCTGTTCTGTTAGCAGCCGCTGAAGCAGATGCAGCCTATCTCCAGTCGGTGGTCAACGATGTGAATATAGTGGGCACTGTGCCAGAGGTGGGTAGGAGCTTAAAGAGTTGATGTTTCCTAAATTCATTGGCCTTTTCTTGCAGTTTCAGTTTCACAGCGAAGAGATCATTACGGATTGGCTTAAGTGAAGTGAAAAATAAATGAAATTTATATAGCAAACAAACTTTATTGGAAAATATAACTGGAGAGAGAGGGGTTAACTATTTTAAATAAGATTGAGACATAATTTATTTAAGCTAATTGTAAAAAATCGTATCTTAAAATGTAGCCTTTGGTGTGGCATTTTGTGCTATTCATCGCCAGCAGCTGCTGCTTCCTCCTCCAACTCGCTGGTATCGTCTTCGTCGCAGATTTCCTTAAGCACATCCACCAAATTCTTGGCCTCGTCTAGCTCTTTACGCATGGTGTCCATCTCCTCTTCCAGCCCCTCGATGCGTTCGTGCAAATGGCGATTTTCGTTAAGCGAATCCTCTAAAGCCACGCGTCGCTGTTCGGCCAACAGTTTGTAGTAATTCTCGCCAGGTTCACTTTCGCTGGTCAAATCCTCAGCCGTAATGGGTTTGTCCGCTTCCTTGCATTGTTCCGCCGCCTCAGTTTGTGTGTTAGCATCCTGCGTGCTGGTTGTGCTGGCCTCTGTGGTCTCTACACACTTGCGTTTGCCATATTTTGGCGTTCCCTGGACGCCGGCCTTCAAGCGACTCAGTTGATCCACGATGGAAACACGTCCGCCAGCCGTCAGATTCTCCTTGTCGTTGACGTTGATGCCCTGCAAGGGTTTCAGGGTTTTGCGCTGTTGTTTAAGATGTTCCTGCTGCTCGGCCTCGCTCTCGACTTGGATGTAGACTCTGGCAGCGCCCGCAGACATTTTCAAAGCTGTTGTTGGTTGCGGTTGGTTTTATTTTTTTTTAATGGTTTAGTTGTTTGACGATGCCGTTTGTTTATGCATTAATATTTCTCTGTCTTGTAAATGGCCGCCAAAAAATGCTTAAGACGCGTGCTGTTGCTCAACACTGTTGTGGCTGGCCACTTACAATACTTATTAGAGATGGGCGATACTTGCTGAACTGTGAGTTGTAAGTCACCGTGATTGTGAAGGAAGCGCTGTAAATTAATCAGTTCGGTTCACTATTTTGAACTTACAATTATAAAAAAAAAATATATAAAAAAAATAATAGAAGGCTAACATCGGCTCCGCCGATGTTTTAAATAACCTTGCAGTTTCTTAAAGACGCTACCATTGACAACAAACAAGTTTTCCCCACTAGAACTAGTTTTTGGACCAATCGTTCCTATGGCAGCTATATGATATAGTCATCCGATCCGTCCGATTCCGACAAATGTGAGCCTATGTGTATTTAAAGAATTCTTAAAAAGTTTGGTCAAGATAATTATAAAACTGAGGGAGGAGATAGCATAGAAATGAACTCAGCTCGTCATGCTGATCAATAATATATGTACTTTATGGGGTCGGAGATGCTTCCTTTTATGCGTTACAAACATCGTGACAATTTTAATATACCCTCTGCAAGGGTATAAAAAGAATTCAAGGTTTTTTAATCAGACCGAAAATAATTTACTGCACGTCTTATTGTACTTCAAATTTTGAAGGTGGTTCACGTATGCTATAAATGTCACAGAGGCAATTTATTTTCTACTGCACTATTTAGCGTTTGTAAAGATATTGTTCGTGTTCTTCTCCGTTAAGGAACCAACATTAATATGATATGATATCTAGTCGCTTAGAATCCAAATGATACTCGGTGTTCTCGATGTGCTTTCGATATCTACTGCATTCATAGGCGGGATTTACACAATAAAGCAAACTTCATGAAGTTTTTTTAGTAGGCGTGGAATTTTGAGGAAATCTTCCCGACCTTTTGAACGAATAGGAAATACATTTAAATCTCTCGCCTACTAAGAAAACATCATGAAGTTTACAGATAATACTGAAACTTATAGATGGCGTCTGCATATTCGAGTTTATATAGTGTTGCCTTAAATAATTTATATAATATTTTAAAGTTCTTCAAATGTTTTAACGCTTTTTATTTGAAAAAAAATATAATGTGGTTCAGCTTTCTCCAAAAACCATTTTATGAACCGAAACTGTGGTTTAAAAAATCCATGAACCATTGAAACCAACCAGACTCAATTCTAGAGCGGTGGGCATCCCTGTTTTGAATTGCCTGTAGCCCGAATCTGAACCTTATTAAAAACGTTTTGAAGCTCCTATTCAAGATTATCCACTAATTTGAATGATTATCAGTTGTAAAGAACGGTATTGTGGACAAATATGACCACCTTCTATAACCTAGCTCCATAAGTGATTGCTTGGCATAGTGACAGTTATATTCTTAAAAAATCCGAATTTTTATGATATAAAAATCCAACAGCTGTTTGGGTTTTATTTTGTTAAAAAAACGTTGTGTATCAAAAGTTATTTCTTTTAGATAGAAGCAAATCTAGTACCAAATCACATTTACAAATGTGTCTAGTCTAAGGGCCCGGTTCCGAATTCCGAGTCGATTTTCGTGTAACCGTTTGTATTTCGAATTCAAGTTGTAAGTGACAACCAAATCTGTGGTCACTTTATATTTTTTTTATTTATGTGGAACTAACAAATAATGATAAAATTACAAGCTGATCTGATCTAGTAACCGTAGGTTTATTTGTCACCTTCTATAAAAAAATATAAATTCCAACGTTCACACGAAAATCGACTCAAAATTCGCAACAGGGCAGTAAGTGATCAAATCACCGTTACAGCTAAATCATATTTCGCTCATCTCTAATTGCGCATATTTCAAAGTATCGAGTCCTTTCAATATTTGCCCAGGCTCCCCCTCCAGTGTTGGCAAGTGTTATTTTTGCACACAAAAAGTAGAGAATTTTGAGGACCAGCTCCACACCCATATTGGCAGAAAACATGTAATTGGGACCAGTTGTGACCGGAAATCGTTATCATTTTCATTTTAATCACTCATCCCACCCACCCGCACTCATACCGCAACACCACCGAATCATTACCATGGATCACAATGAGATTTCCATGTGTATGGATGTCAAATTGGATACACACGACAAGCGGGCATTGGCTCTGCGCTACAGGAGCTGGACCAGATGTCAGGTCAAGATCGAGGCCATTAAGTGTGTGCCTTGTTTTCTGCGCCTAAGTTTTCAGGATCAGTCATTGGACGAGGAGTTGCTCAGCGTTTCGGTGAATGTGCCCGGAGTGAGCATTAGTCTGGCCACTTCGCGCACTAAACAACATTCGTATGGCCTGTTTTGGACCCAGAATCGACGGGATTGCTTTATATACTTTGCATTGGAAACGGAATTGGCTTGTCGTCGCCACATGAAATGGATTAAGAAGTCTATCAAGAATCTGGAGTTGTATCGTCAGGTGTTTCTGGAACAAAGGCGCTTAAGTCGCGGGCCCAGGCCGTTGCCCAATTTGCCAGAGGCCACCCTGTTGGATGGCAGTCACTTTTCGGGACGCGTCTCCCAGATTTATGAGGAAATCTTTGAGGGCAGTTGCATTTCAAGAGCTTCCATAGCTTCGGGCATTTATGAGGAAATGAAGCCAGCTGTATTGGAGACACCATCTCCGCCGCCGCCCTTGCCCTCGATGCTGGCCTATCGCAAGAGAATCAATACGTTTGAGTGTGCTCCTTTACCACGCAGCAATACCAATCCCGAGTCTGAAATGGCCAAGAAAAAGAAGTATAAAAATATGTTGGACAATATCTTTGGCAGTGCAAGGCAAAAACGCACGGGATCGGTAAGTGAGCCGATACAAAAAGGGCAGGAGGAGCAGTTGGTGTTGTATGAGAATGCACCCACACCAGAGGCACCCTTAAAGCGTAGCTCTCACTTGAGTAAATCGCAGCGTAATAGCTTCTCCAGTCCAGATTTATCCAAACTCAACTTTTTGGACACCTTTGGTGAGGCGCTCCTAATGCAGGCCAATGAATCCAGTGAGGAGCTAAACATAAGCTTGGATGATTCGGCCATTGAAAGTGAGACGGGACGAGGAGCTCTAGTAGCCCAGATTGTGAGCCACTTGCAAACCAAAGCCGATTCGCTGGAGAGTCTAAATCTCTCCGGGCAGCTGTCGCATAATTTCAATTTTTCAGCCTGCAACACTTCCACCATCAATTTAATAGGAGCCAATGGAGCAGTGCCTCATAGTAATCAATTCAATAAGAAGAACAAAATAATGGTGGATGATCTGACCGGTTACTGTGTGATGGCTCCCATAGTGAAGAAGGAAGAGCTACAAAAACCACCAGCATCCACCTCCTCCGGCTACTCCACGGGTTCCTATAGTTCATCCACCAGCAGTTGTAATACCGAAGATCAGCAACAGCAGCAACCAGCTAAAACTCTTCAGGCACCCAATGAAAGTGACATCTATGAGCCCATGCATGGTAGCAGCTCTTTAAATGGCACCGCAGCTGCAGTGGCCAGTGGCTTTGCCGATCATTTGTATGAGAATCTGTTGGCCGTGAAGGCAGCCCAGGAATTGGAACAGCCGGGTCCACTTAGTTTTGGCCTCAGCACCAGCACACCCACCGAATCTCCTTTGCTGCCCGCCTTACCTCAAAAGGGGACACCCAAAGAGACCTCTCAGACTTCCCAGTTGGAGCAGGAGGAGGATTACTATCAAACGCCCAGGAAATCCATTATAAGTGTGGATGATAAAATACCCTCGTATTATCCCAACAGTTGTGACTCAGTGAAAACCAAGCGACTACGCCATTTGGTCAATCCCAAGTTGCGTGGTCAGCGTAAGGAGAATCTTTATATATCATCGCCGCAACAAATCATTGAACAGCGACACAAGACTAAAACTTCCAGTAACCGTAAGACTGCCGCCCATAAGATCTCTGAAGGGGTCTATGCTGTTACTCAGGCCATGATTAAACGTCCCACGAGCACACATAGCAACAATAATAATAACAACAACAACAACAATGAGCTAATGGAGGAGGATCATTTAGATTTAAACCTACTCAAGAATATTGATTTCAAATTCGATGATGGCGGAGAAATGCCCAAGGAGAAGGCAGGCAAATCTCCTCTATTAAGCATAGTACAACCCCAGCTGGAGGATGAGTATGAAAATTGTTTTCAGGCGGCCGAGCAGGCCACACGTTTACTACAAAAATATGCCACATTGGCCAAATTTGGCAATTCGCCGAGCAAAGCAGCCAAAACGCAGCCCATAACCATGACGCAGTCTCAAATGATGGAGGCGGCAACGGCAGCGACGGCGGCACCAACTGCAGCCAGCTCGGCGGGTAGCATGAAAAAGTTTGCCTCGTTGCCGCGTTTTAAGAAAATTGACTTTTCGCCACTGAAAATGAGAATTAACAATGTGCTGCAAAGGAATCAACAGATCACATCGCCGCCACCACCACAACAACAACAACAGTAATTATTCTACAGTTTAAGTACCATTTACACTGGGAAGGAGGGAGGAAGAGAAGGGATTTGTAAGATAATGTAAGAAAATGGAAAGACTGACTCATTTTAACTGGACATAAATTTATACTAGATGCTATCAAAGAATTTACAATACCTAGAAGCGACAACTCCTACAACACTTTTTGAATCTCGTCTTAATTTTTCATAATGCCAAGGGACAGCTAAAATGAGAGTTAACATCTTGATTCTATTTTAGGAATGTGTAATGCTTCGTAACTCTTCGCTTCGTAATCTTTCTGTGTCGGCTCGTGAGCTTAAAGGCAATTGCTGGGCCACCAGCAGGACCCTTCATACAAATTTGTTTGTATGAGATGTCGCTTCTAGGTATTAAAAATTTATTGATGCTACTCTTTGTGACATTACCCATAGTTCTTATCCTATTTATAATAGTTGATTTTCCACATTCAAGTATGCAAATTTAATAAGATTAGGAAGGCTTAAGCCTGAGAGAGACATCTATTTCATTCCCTTTTTAACTTTATGTTCAACTAGATAGTAGCAATTCGAGTTAGAGATGGGCGCGAGACGGGATTCCCACATTTAGCAGGACCCGAAACTTAAAAGATTAATTTTCTGTAAAAAGTTCCATAAACATTCTTGAGTTTCATAATTATAAACAAATCTTGGAACCTTCCAAAAATTTTAAAATATTGAACGACCTGCCTGAAGAAGAATTATAATTTGGGTCCCCATTTCGAATTCGAGTAAAAGATAGGGTCAATTAAATTCGGGTTTATTATAAAGCTTTTGTTATAGGAATCATGTGTGGAGTGACAAGCGTCGCCATTTTGTAATTAGAAATAAATCTCGAAACGTTTCGGGGGATTTTAAAATATTGAACGACCTGCCTGAGGAATTCGAATTCGAGTAATAGATCGGATCAATTTAATTCGGGGCTCCCGCCCATTTGATATTCGATGAAGTTTTTGAAAAGGGCGACACCATTAGAACTTTTCCTAAATTAAAAAAAAAAAATCTTAGGACCGACTACGAACTATTTTAGACCCATTTGAACCACCTCTACTTGAAACTGGTTCGCTTTGGATTTCTTTTGGGTCACTTAAACCGGCCAAAACCAAAACCTGAACTGTACTAGCTTTATTTGGAAAAGGGTTTGGTTTAAAAGTAACTTTCAGGCCTCTACCCATTTCGGAATTCGATTGATCGGAATTGGTAAAGTCTTTTATTTCCGGGTCAGATTTCTCATCTACTCGATAACTGCTATATGTCGGGTAAAACTAAATTTTCCTCTGTTATTTATTAGTTTGTATGTAAGAGATGAGAAATGGGCCCTGAGAGTATTCGGCTAAAAGAAGAAATGGAAATTTGAAGTAAGGCGCCTGAAACATGAAACATCTAGTAGGTAGTAATCAGTTTCCAGTGTAAATAGCTTGTCATTTGACATTGAAAACAAGAAACATACATCCAACAGTGTGAACCCAGACTTAAAAAAATTTAAATTTGGTAGCTTAAACATAATCTGAGATATATGCATACGATATTTGTGAGAGAAAAAGGAACTGCAAAATGCCTCACTGAAAAAAATGAAATTTTTTAATGATCCATTGGAAATTTTTAATATTCATTTGGACTGAATATGTCCATATCCATTTTTTTTATTCATTTGAGATTAAATAATGTTAAATTGATCTTAGTTTTTTAGCCAATGGAGCTGAAAAATATCCAAAGGATGTGAAAATGGAGCTGAAAAATATCATAAGGATGTATAAATTTTAAAAGGATATGCATTTCAATATCCCCAAAAAGTATATGTCCATATCAAGTCCAAATGGATCTTTCTTTTTTTTCTGTGCAGTGCAAAAGATTTAAAGATAACACCAGACAACAGTGTTTTTGGTTTAGCCCTATTTTGTTCTGACTATATGAATATGGACTGAACTGAACAAAACTGCATCACTGGTTTTGTTCTTTGAGCTCTTGTTTCCAAGATATGACGGTAAAACGAATTTCTTAGAATTTTTGAGAGGCCAAATCAGGCATTAATTTCTGGATTCTCGGGTCCTAAGCTATGGAATCTTTTAAAAATCAAAGGCAGAATATGAGGACAGCCGAAAGTCTTCGAGTTCGCGGCAATTTTCTCAAAATAAATCATAACCTTTAAGATAGTGCGGTTCTTGAATTTCTATTTGATCTATTTAGCCTATAGCCAAACACATGATCGAATCATTAGATTTTAAAGGCAATTTTGAACACTTTCGTCTGCATTGATAAGTGCTATGTCGAATTAGAAATTTATATGTAATTCCTGAGTTCAAAAAATCCATACAAATCCATTTTGCCTCCATATCTTGGAAAGAAGAGCCGATGAAGCTTTACCGAAAACAGTTTTGAAATAAGTGCACAAAAATGAATCAATATAATTTATCAAAAAGGCTGCATCTCACAATGTTGGTAATTTTGTCGCCCTATATTTTTGATAAATTCGGGTCCGAAAATCTCTAGAGATTTTTATATAAAAGTTTGCGTTTGGTATTAGAACAGTTCTACTTTATAAGGAAAGTGA
The DNA here is from genome assembly GCA_018904225.1 of Lordiphosa mommai. Classification (NCBI taxonomy): domain Eukaryota; kingdom Metazoa; phylum Arthropoda; class Insecta; order Diptera; family Drosophilidae; genus Lordiphosa; species Lordiphosa mommai. The sequence goes on along the minus strand of JAEIFT010000416.1, from coordinate 99,809 downwards.
CCTTATATTAGATAAAAAGAGGAAAGTTAAGCGATTTGAAAGCGACTATTGGAAGCCAAATAGATTTAGTTCGTACAGTTTTCCATGCATATGATCTAGTAGACAAACTTATTCTTGTCACTTATGAGATCCAAATTAGGTTTGAAATGCATTTGCATATATGAAAATCCTTAGAGATTTCTTTAGAAATTTTCTATATAGATATTGTAGATTAGGGGTGCCCAAAGGCTATGCTCTAATAGCTCAACTGTTGTTGCAATGCACGCATCTAAAGACACACATTCAGCACCCGATAATAACCGGTTTCTCTACATCTCTTCGTTATGGTTGCTGTTCTTTGACAAATGTTTTTCCTTATATGTATTGGTGTCTGCTTAGTCGTAAGCAGGCTATGGGCATTTCTGTTGTAAAAGTATATAAAGTTAGAATGGGAATATCTTTTTGCTAAGTTACCAGTTTCCGCTCTGCAAATAAAACGTGGCGAGCATGTAAGATTATGTGGGTTAGGATAACTGAATTTGTTCGGGTTAACAAGGATTCAACCAATAGCGCCATATTAGGGGCATTTAAGAAAAAAATAGACAGTTTTTAATTTAAATCATTTCTGAATCATATGAAAATGCCTAAAAATATTTTGTAAGTATTATGGATACTAAAAGATGACAAAATTGACTTTCAAATAAATTTTTAGTTAAATTTTTGGTATTTTTTGAGTAAATTAATACCAAACTCTTTTAGTTGCTCAACGTTGTAAGATCAAAATAAAAAGGCATTGAGTGAACAAAACAGAACAGATTATTACACCACAGTTTGAGTCTAGTCTTTTTGTTTGATTTTCAAAAAAAAATTTCACTTCTCAGCTTATCTTAAAATATTTCTAGTCTCCAGCCTCCGGCCTCTGCTTGCTTCTTCTATTTAAGTGTAAACGGTACTTAATTCTCTCATATTCATATAACAAAAAATATTGCTTAAATTCAAATTATGTATGCTCTAAGTTCCCTTGTGATTGTTTAATATTAAGTTTTAAGGAAATTTTTGATTTAATTGTATGTAATACGCTTACCTCTAGCCCATATATATATATATCTATTGTTTGTATATTGTATTGACAAACCATATCAACTTCTAGTACTTAATGTAAATGTCTATGCTCAATTATAAAATACACAAAACTAAACGAAACGCTTTTATACAAAAATTATACAACAAAAAACAAATACTAGCCATATTGTTGACTCTGAGAATTTAGTTAAAGAATTTTAAAAAAAAAATGCTATATTTGCTATATACAAATGAAAATTTGAAAAATCCAAAATGCTTTATACAAATCTTACTCAAATATATGTATGTATATGTTTTCTCAATGTTCTCAATATCGAAACTATTATTTTTGAGAAAATGCTTTTTGGCTTCGCTTGACATATCAACAAAAAAAAACTAAATTAGTTGAAAACTTATCAAAATTGCATATTGCAATGGCTTCTAAGTATTTTAGCGCAACGAAAGCTCAATTGTACCGTGACTAAAATGTAAGCTTAATAAAAAAACAAACAAATATTTGCTGCAAAACGAATTTAAAGTGTATTTATTTTGGAAGTTCGTTTAATCAAACGAGAACCGAATACCTATTAAAATATAAGAGTCGGAGCAGGCACTGATATTTTTAATTTTTTGAAAATCGGTAATTACAAACTAGATTTGGGCGCGGGATTGAAAATGGCATCCCGTTCCGAATCAGAAATTTTCTGTCCCGTCCCGCTCGATCCCGGAAATTTCAAAATTGTCCCGAATCCCGGAATAAAAATGTTTAGATGGTAAAAAACACTCCCTCACCAGTTGCTGATGAAGTTGGCAGTTGGAAGTTTAGAAGCTATATCATTATGGTTTTTAGAAGCTATATCATTATGGTTAACACTTTAAAAAACATTATACACTATACCAATAATTATGTATTATTATTAATTAAAAAATATATTGTTTAATTAATAATTTTAATAGCCACCACGAAATTCATAACAATTAACCCGAGAGTTCTATTTTTAAAAAACTCGTTTTTTCGATTTTTCAATTTTTGAAATTGTTCATAAAATCCACAAAATTTTTTTTGACAAAACCACGATATAGATTTCATGGGAGAGTCGGGTTCTAATCAAAATTAATAGATTAACATCCATTCGATTTCAAAAAGAATAACCCATTTATAATAATGAATCTATGTATGTTTGTTTGTTCCTAATAGAAACCGCTGAACCGATCTTCTCAGTATGTTCATGTCTATCAGGAAAGAGTCATAGCCTAAATACCAAATCTATGAACTAACTAACTAACTACCTCTTTAATATCAGCAATCCGTCAGTTTGCAGTCGAGTTCCAGTGTTTCCACAGCATCTGATAAAGTCCAGGTTTTGCAATTGTCGGGTCTTTTCCAAATATGTCTGTCATAATTTTGCATTCTTTCCATGGAAGGGGATTTATTTTTTACTGCATTATTTAGCGTTTGTAAAGATATTGTTCGTGTTCCTCTCGGTTAAGGAACCAATATTTACATCCGAGAATGATCTGGTGGCTTAGAATCCAATAGATACTAGGCGTATTCGATGTGCTTACAATATCTACTTCATTTATACTCTTAAAGATAATACTGAAACTTATGGATGGCGTCTGCATGTCCGACTTTATACAGTGTTGCACACAATAATAATATTTCAAAGTTCTTCAAATGTTTTTATGGCTTTAATTTGGAAAATAATAGAGAAAAGTCAACAAGTATACTGATCTAAAACTGAGAGTGAACCACTAAACCGAAACGAATCGAAACCGTGGTTCAACTTGCTCCAAAAATTATTTTATGAACCGACCTGGTGGTTTAAAACCTCCATGAACCATTGAACCAAACCAGACTCAATTCTCATCCCTGGTTTAAAATTTTACTGGTTAAAGATCGGCACCGAACCGGTTAACCAAAGTGTTTCAAAACCATGTCTCAGTAATCATTTAAGCCAAATATTAAAAATTCGGTTTGTGGGTTGATAAATAAAATAAAATATTTACCCGTTTCCAACCTGGTTCCAAATGAGATTGAAAAAGTGCTTCAAAAACATATCTAAGAAATTATTAAAGTTATGAACTTGAAATTTCGTGTGCAGACTAGTTAAAGATTAGATATTTTACTTATTAAAAACCGATTTTGAACCGGTTTAAAAATGAGTAAGCGCCATTTCTCATAAATTATTAAAGATATGAATTTGATATTCGAGAAATAGGGAGTAAATATTTTTCAAGTTTAAACTATTATTGGAACCATTTAGAACCAGTTCAAAAGTGGCTTTGGTTCAAAACTGGATTTCCTACCAGTTTGTGAAATGTGATTGCCAGGCGGTTTTAACGTGAATATAAACGCTCTCATGACTAGACAGAGGATTCTGCATATTTTCAGATTAATATTTAGTGCGAATTCAGCAGTCTACTCATAACGGTATCGAAAAATATGACCACATAGGGCCATGTTTCGAATTTCAAGTCGATTTTCGTGAAAACGTTTCAATTTTGAGTTGAAATTTCACATTGGTATATGAAAGGTGATAAGTACATATAGATTAGATTTAAATATGCTCGGAATTGTTCTAGCAGTTGAAACCGATTGCTCACTACACAGTGGATTCATTTCGAGCAAAAAGGACGACGAGGTCTAGTAGACACAGATTTGCTTGACAGTTACATATCAATTTATTAAATTTAAATTCCCAAAAGAAAAAAAACGAGAAAGCAAAGCTAACTTCGACCGTGTCGAAGTTTTAATACACTTGAAATACTTTACTCCAACTGATTTAACCGGTAAAATATATATAGGATATAGATATCAGATATTTAAAAATTTTAGATCATTGATAATAAAGATTTCATACCATAAAAAAAAACTTTTCTTAGTAAATCACATTTTCCGACCGATCGGTCCTATGGCAGCTATATGCTATAGTCATCCGATTTTGATAAATTTTTTCAAAATCATGTGAAAGCTTATAAAACTAATATATACCAAGATTGGGGACGCTACGATAGAAAACAACAAAGTTTTTCTCACTAGAAGTAGTTTTTTGACCGACAGTTTCTATGGGAGCTATTTAATATAGTCATCCGATTTTGACAAATTTTTTCTGTATTATGTGAAAGCATATAAAACTAACATATACCAACCTTAGTGACGCTACGATGGAAAATAAAAAAGTTTTTATCACTAGAAGTAGTTTTTTGGCCGACCGTTTCTATGGCAGCTATATGCTATAGTGATCCGATTTTGATAAATTTTTCCAGAATTATGTGGAAGCATATAAAACTAATATATACCAGGATTAGTGACGCTACGATGGAAAACAAAAAAGTTTTTCTATCTAGAACTAGTTCTTAGACCGATCGTTCCTATGGCAGCTATATGATATAGTCATCCGATTCGGCCGGTTCCAACATATTAGTTGCGTGCAGCAAAAAGAAGCCTCTGTGCAAAATTTCAGCTCGATAGCTTTAAAACTGAGGGACTAGTTTGCGTAGAAACAGACAGACAGACGGACGGACGGACAAGCGGAAATGAACTCAGCTCGTCGTCCTGATCAAGAATATATATAGTTTAGTTTTGTTCCATAATTTAAAGCAGAACTACAAACCCAAAAATATTTTCCGGATCTTACGGATGGTTCGAACCAAAATTTACCAAAATTCAGGTTCGTGGTTTTTAGGCGAAGGTCTTGGTTCGTTTCACGTTTTATCCAATTCTTATAGAAGACTATTTTGGGGTCCTTATAGGTAAGGTGCATTTCATATTTAAAAGAATCTCACCAAATTTGACTTAATCTGCTCTTTAACATTAAAAAAAAGTTTATCAAAGCTAAGAATAAACAAAAGAGTTTAAATAGAGAACAGAGAACTGAGTTTAGTTCCATAATCTAAAAATACAAAAAAAATGTATTCCGGATCTTAAAAAAATTTTTTTACAGTATTGTTTAAAATTTTAGGTTCGTGATTTTTGGGCGAAGGTTTTGATTTGTCCCACGTTTTACCAGTTAAACTGTTTAATGTACAAAATAATAATCAGGATTCCGTAATATTTGGTGACTTCAATAAAATATTATTAATACATATTTTATCTTCGAGAAACTGTTTATCTATACTACTTCTTTGATGAGACATAATAAAGGTGTTAAAAACCCAGTTCAACTAGGACTTGAGTCTTTGAGAATTATGCACCAAAAGCTCTAATGAGTCCCCGAAAATAAAATGGTTAATAAGCTGGCCTAAAATTATACACATCGATGGAGCTTAATTCCGACTTTACTTAAGAATCAAAAAATTAAATATAAATTTATAGTATATGTAAAAAGTTGCCGCTATCTCAGTGCTTGGACACATAATAGCGTATGCCTGATTCGGTCAGGGAGCGAGCATGCTTGGCCAGCAGCATGGATACGGACAAGGTGGGTGTGGTAAAGCAGCTAGAATAATTGGTATAAATTAGTTTTTACTAAGCAATCATCATTCAGCCAACTCACTCTATATAGGGTTCCATTTCCTCCAGAGTCCATTTCCTTTTGGTCTTAAATAAAACTCTCATGCGTTCCATTATCGTTGTGGGCAGCTGCTCCTCGGCCAGCGATCGTATACAGGGCTGAGCTCCCTCACGATCACAAATACCCAAACCCCTTAGATAACTCATTTGACTGGACATACCCTCGGGTAAAGCCTCCTGCCAGGTGCGCATAAATTCCTCTTGACGAAAACGCAAGCCGGGCTGCAAAATATTTTGTGCCACAATTCGGGCTACCAAATCTTCTCGGTACATAAATTTATCCGGTTGACTTTCACTATGCTCCGTGTATATATCAAACAGACCAGCCACTATGGCCTCGGGTGCTATGCCCTGCAACGCCTGAATGGTCTCCTCTCTTTCCACTTCATCCAAATTCCACGAGTTTTCGGCAATTAGACCCAGCATTAGGCTTATGGTGCGGTACTCATACTCATATTCCAACACTCGTAGATGACCTTCAAATTCCAAAGCACGATACTGACTCAATCCCTCCACAAATTGAGCCCTGCTACACTGCACGGTGTCCAGCAGCTGCTGAAAGCTAAAGAGCAACTTCCTCTCTATGCAATATTCATTCTCCGGCCCCGAATAGCGTGTGAGTTGCAGCAGTTCGCCCAGCTTGCGATAACGTGGCCTAATCTCCCGACACTCAAAATACTCATGGAAAATAGCCAAGACCTGTCGTTGCTCCAGAGTGCGGGGTACTTCCAGTTCATCTTCGGTACTATCATTCAGGCTCCTCTCCAGAGAGGCATTGGCATTGCCCGTGCGGGGACTTTTCAAAGGCGAAGTGCTGGTGGCAGCAGCAAACTTCAATTCTGGCAACAGTAACAGACTGTTGGAGATCTCGGCCCCCTTGACATCGTAGGTGCGCTCATCCGTGCAGAGGACAATCTTCTCATGCAGTCCGCCCTTAAAGTGAAGGGTCTGTCCCTCGCGAATTTGTTTAAGCATATGATTATCCAGTTCCAAGAGACGCAAATTGTCTGCCACCACCTCAGCCGAGGGATAATACAAGGCCTGAGTTACTTGGGTCAACTGGCGTTCATCCAGCTTGGCGTGTTTTACTATGGCCTTGACATCCTCCGGCGTGCGTTTATAACTGGAGTGGGGAAGGGGTTAGGTTGTGTGGGAGAAGGATTTGGTGATATTTACTTACAGCTGGGGAGCATTTTCATCCACCTCCATTAACGAATCCATGTCAACAAAAACAATAATGGGCGGGAAAACATTTAAAAGCGTTGCCACCTTGTGACACTACAGTAGAACTTGCCAATAGTGGAACTTAATAATCAGAATAATCAGAGCTGCAAATTGTAATAGACCGAACCAAGCTTTAACCTAAAAATTTTTTAATATTTCTCTCTGTAAATTAACAGAGGCTGTCTTCTGTTAGACTAATCTTGGACAAAAGTAGGACAACAAGAAGGTAGGGCTGAACTTCAGAGATGGTCCTACGTCCAATCTATTCTTAACTTTCAGCAAATAAGTATTTTGGAATGTTAATTACGAAAAAAATAGTTAAAGTTGGCGCAAATACATTTTTGTGTGTTGAAACTGAAAAAAAAAATAATTTAGTTTTGATTTTTTGTCTATATTCCAGCAGATATTCACTTTATGAAGACAGATGACAAAAATTTATTTCGGCGCAATAATTCATATGAATTGAAGAACTTTTGAAAAGCACTGAAGGCTGAAAGCTTTTGAAAAGCTGTCTTATAAATGTGAAATATAGTGCCGAAATAAATTTGTATGTCATCTGGAATGAGACCTTTAAAACCGAAAAAAACCGTTAGTTTTGATTTTTTACATATATCTTAGCAGATATTCACTTTATGAAGAAATGTTTCAGACAAAAATTGAAGATATGGTGAAAACACATGTTTTATGTTTTGTGACTTTTTATCAAAAAACTTATGGTTTAAAAAAAAACACAAAATACATGTCTTTGTAACGGTCGTATGAATTTGAAAATTCTCCGTGATCGGGGAAGCTGGTCACACTTCGCAAAACATGTGATTCCACCATATCTACCATATTTGTCTGAAGCATTTCTTCATTAAGTAAATAACTTCTAAAATAATTGCAAAAAAAACATATTTTTAACGGTTTTTTTTAATGTTTTAACCGGGAAAAATACATTTGTGCCAACTTTGACTATTTTTTTTTCGTAATCAGCATCCCTAAATACATAAACAAAATTTTTCAAAATCCTTGTTTATTTTTTACTGAAAAATTTCTTCATTAAGTGAATATCTTCTAAGTTAAGTCCAAAAAATCATATTTTTAACGGTTTTTTCAATGTTTTAACCGGGAAAAATACATTTGCGCCAACTTTGACAATTTTTTTTCGTAATCATAAAACAAATTTTCGAATTAAATTGCAAAATAAAAATATCAACTTCCTGAGCTCTCACTGTAATTCACAATGTTGTTATAAATCTAGCGTTGCCACCTGGTTTTAAACCCACAACATGTGCAATTTCTTTGTTGTTCTTATTGAATCACTGGCATAAGCATGGATGAGCATTTGGCAGCTCAAAAAACCTGGACAGATGAGGAGCGCTTGGAACTGGCCGCCAAGCTTGATGCGGAGCTGGATGCCTTCATCGATGGCCTGGAAAAGAAACGCTACGAGGAGGGCTGGCCCGAGGATCGCTGGCAGGAGGAAATGGATAAGCATCCGTTCTTCATGAAGCGTGCACCACAGCCCGGTGATGAAGTGCATCCCATGTTCGAGGGTCTACAGAAGCTCAAATATGATCCCGAGGAGAATACACAAGATGAGTTGGCCCTAAATTACAAAGAGGATGGCAATTTCTATATGAAACATAAGAAATTTCGTATGGCCGTTTATAGTTTCACCGAGGGCATTAAGTCCAAGAGCGAGAATCCAGATGTGTTGGCCGTGCTGTATAACAATCGATCGGCGGCACATTATTTCATTAAGAACTTTCGTTCCGCTTTGAGTGATGCCCAGCGAGCGTTGTTCTACAAACCGGATTACACCAAGGCGCGCTGGAGGGCAGCACAGTGTGCGCATGAGCTGGACAAGTTTGAGGTGTGCACACAAATGTGTGAGGAGCTGCTAGAGGTGGATATAGATCACAAGGAGGCTAAGGAGCTGCTGCACAGGAATAAAATGAAAAAGGTAGGCTTATAGAGGATTGCTAGAGAATAAATTTAAATAAATTCTATATGTAGCTGGAAACGGAACGCAATCAGCGTAAAGAGTTGGCCGAATCTAAGCGTCGTGTGGCACGTTTTCAAAGATTGCGAGAGGCCTTGGAGCAGCGCGCTATTAAGTTCGATGACCAGCGCCTAAATCAGAAATGTATAATAAAAGAAGAACTATTGCGTCCCAAATTCCTGCCCTTGGAGGATCATGCGGTGCATTTGGATAAGGATGATACACTTATATGGCCAGCTGCCTTCAATTATCCCGAATTCCTGCTCAGCGATTTCCAACAACAATTGCCCGAAACAGCTACAATGGCAGACTGTTTGAAGACACTTTTTGCTGAACCCCTGCCCTGCGATAAGGCCTTAAACTATCGTCTGGGCAATGTACATGTGTACTATGAGAATCGTAAAGTGGGACGGGTACATAAAGTAGAGCTGGACAAGAGCCTAAGGCAAGTAATCAATGAGCCCGGTTTCTTTGTGTCGGGTGGTGCCTTGCTCTTCTATGTGGTGCCCAAGGATACGCGTGTGGAACAGGAGTTTATCAATCAGCAACGCAGGCCGCTTATTTATGGTTAAAAGAAATAAAATGGGATGCACAGATTTATTTTCCTCTTTCTTCTAATTTCTTTTGCGTTTGTTGCGCTGTTTCTTGGCCAATTTCTGATCCTCTATGGCCGCCTTCATGGTTTCCACTGCGCTTTGTGTTTGATTTTGATTCATTTCGGTATTTCCACTTGTGCTGGGATATTTAAAGCTGAAACCTTGCGGGAAAATGGGCTGAGCCAGTAAGGCACTAAGCTGGGCACGCACTGTCTCCACATGCAGGCGATTTCGTCGTCGCTCTATGATAAAGGCATCCTCATCCTGATCACTTGCTCTAAAAAAGAAAATGCAATTTCAATAAGCTGAACTTCCTAATGCATTTCCAACTCACGATTCATCATTGTAGCCATCAATAATCATGTCCATTTCCTCAGCATGTTTTTTCATCCAGCCCTGTTCGCTTTGTGTGCGTCTTAGCTTAAGTTCCTCACGGTCTAAGTCCCGAGCCAAATTCACACGCTCACGTACATTGGCCAAAAAGCGTTCCGAGATGGGAAAGAGAGGCAAATCCTCGGCTGGCAAAAAAGACATAAGTAAATCAATGAATATTTTTCTGATAATGGCATGACTTACTCCTATCCAGCGTCTTGTATAGCTTCACATAGCTCTTCACCTCACCCGGTTCCATAAACATTACCGTTATGCCATGCTTATTCGCTCGCGCAGTGCGTCCCGAACGATGTACATAATTCTCACTGGTGCGTGGCACTTGATAGTGTATAACATGCTCCACATTGGGTATATCCAAACCGCGTGCAGCCACATCGGTGGCTATTAACAAGCCCACGGGACTGTCCCGAAAACGTTCCAAATTCTTAAGACGTTGTTTTTGTATCATATTGGCATGTAGAGGCAAGGGTTGACACTCCAGCAGGCCAAAGAGTGTGGCCAAACGTTTGACACAGTCAATGGAATTGCAAAACACTATTGTACGACCCGGATGACGTTGTATGAAATAATAGAGATGGAAATCCTTTTGTTCCAAGGGACACAGCAGACGACTTTCGGTAAGGGTTTGAGCAGTTTCTGTGGAAGAAGAAATATATTTAATTCTCAGTAGATATCAAGGTTTGCCTTCCACTTACGCTGACTGTTGGTTATGTCCACAATCTTGGGCTGTGATATACCCAGCTCCTCGATAAGACTCTCAATCTTTTGGTCCACCGTTTGTTTGGTAAACTTCTGTCGCTTGCCCAAGTTACGCTCTAAGAAAGTTAAGGATTAGCTTCACTCTGAACACATCTTCTCCAACTACTTACTTTGCATATGATCGGGCAGCTCATGCACCAATGTCAAGGTGGCCGAGTATACAAAATTCTGACGCAACTGCTTTTTCTGCTCATCCGCATTGAGCACTTTGAGCAACATTCTCAGCTCCTCAAAGTGTCCCTTTTCCACCATGCGATCGGTTTCGTCTATGACCAGAAAGCTAATATTTTCCAGCTTATTTAAATGCTGATTACCCTGACCGTATAGCTCCCAAAGGCGACCCGGTGTGGCCACCACTATCTCCGGACACTGACGCAAAACACGCTCCTGCTTGGCCACGGCCAGACCACCAAAAATGGCTGCCACCCGCAGCCCTGTGTATTTTGCGGCAGCCACCAAATGATTCTTCACCTGAACGGCCAGTTCTCGAGTGGGTGTCAGCACCAGAGCATACAGGGGACGTTGCCTGGACTGTGCCGAAGTTTCGCAATCACTGTCTTCCTCCTCATCGCTGGCCCCCGACACATGATCCAGCTCTTCGGGTGGTGGGGTTAACTCATGATTATCTTGCCTTGGCGGTGGTGGCTCTTCACCCTTTACTTTGGGTTTGTGGCGTATGCCGGAAGTGGCATTACGCTGTTGTAACTCTAGGATGCCCGCCAGCAGGGGTATGCCAAAGGCCAAAGTTTTGCCACTGCCCGTTTCAGCGGCTCCCAAAATATCCTTTTTGCCATGAATGGCCGCGGGCAAAGTCAGTGCCTGGATTTGTGTGGGCTCTCGAAAGCCCTGCTCGGCCAGGGCACGCATTATGCTGGGTGGTACACCCAAACCCTGCCAGGCTGAGAGGGAAAGGTCCTCTGTATAGCTGGAAATGGGCACCAAGGCAGGCGCTTCATTTTCACTAGCTTCTTCTTCCTCTTCCGATGAGGCGGCTGGTGGTCTTAGCAGTGCAAAACGATCCTCAGCATAGTCATCATTATCCGACTCTGAATCTTTCTCCGTTTCCTTTGCAGGTTCCTCTACGGCTTTACCCGTTTTTATTTGTTTTCTGGTTTCCTTACGTTTCTCCCGCTTCTCACGTTGCTTTTGCATGCGCTGCAAGTGTTTCTCCGCCAGTCGTGCCTTCCTGCTGTTCACCTCAGTCTCGCTCTCCGACTCGGAAGTGTCTTCCTCCTCGTCACTGGACTCGACGGGAGGTCTTTTCTTTTTGCCCCTGCCTTTGGTTTCTTTAATGTGCTGCTCCCCGCTCTTGAGCAGCTTCTGTGTGGACTTGACCAGCTTGGGATTGTATTCTTTGAGCACCTCCAATCCTATTAGACCCTCATAGCCACCCACATCAGAGGAAATTATATGGCCTTTGATTTTAACCTTTTGCCAGCTTTCTTTCTTGCTGGGTGCACCATCGGGCTTCTTTGAGGGGGATTTCTTGGGGGATTTGCCTTTTGCGACCATTTTTAACAACAAAAAAAACCAAAAGTTAACCGCGTGCGTAACAGCTGTTTAGTGTGACCGTAGTCACAAAACATAGAAAATGCCAGCCTTCTGCGCGTGATTAGCTTAAACTAGAGGCGCGCTCGTGAGCGATTTTTTGATCACGTAACTCACGACTCATTGACGCACGATTCACGCACACAATTTGTTGTGATTAATGAAGGGGTCACGCATGATTACCACCACTGAATTTTTGCGTGGAGAGACCTTAATTCTATCATGGGTTTTTATGGTTCGCTGCGCCTTTTGTATGGAGCAGCTGCAAACAGCGGATTCACAATTTCAAAAGCAAATCAGTTTTATGAATAATTTTATAATTAAAATATAATAGAAACAACATTTAGTGAATACCGCACGACTTATATTCACGGTTTTTAACTGTAACACGCACGAATCACGCACAGATCACGAATATACACGCACGAAAGTCTAATTTATCTCACGATCACGTCGTGACACACCGTGACACCTTTTAAATTCAGGTCACGCTCGCACATCTAGTTTAAAACATATTGAAAACTCGTTATTGGTTTAAAGACAACGCTATTTTGGCTAGTGTCAGCGTTGCAACACAAAAAATAAAACTAAGGCAAATAATTTGCCCAAATTTTGTTGAAAATTTGTCTATTACCTTAGACTTTGCATGACTTAAAACAAAAGCTATGAATCCACCCTCAAATAATCTGCTCTAAAAGTTCTGTTAAATTTCCTAATTGGGCAAATTATTTGCCTGTGTAAACTTACTTAACGTTTACTCATGGTTTCTCTTGCCTCACCTTGTTATTCCAATATGCATGCGGTCACACTGGTTAATGGTATTCTTCTGCAGCCCCAACGGTCACACTAACTGCAAGCGTAGCGTCGATTTTTTGTTGTTGTATTAAAAGTTGTCACCTTTGTTTTAATTAGACTTTAACAATGTTTTAAGTGTTTGTGCCTATTTCACAGCAGACTTAAGTTGACCTCAATCAAAAATGTCCTCGGTTGATAGTGTGCGTATGTTACTGCAATCTCTGCCGGCAGCTCAAGAGCAACTGCAGCCGGCGGGTGCCAAGCTAATGCTGGGCCTAACAACAACATCAACTACAGCACCAACAACACCTTTGCGCGCCAGAAATCCCCCTCAGCAACAGCAACAACAACAACAGCTGCAGCTGGCTCAGCAATTTACGCCCGAGAAATCTAAACAGGGCAAAGCCGCCCCCGAGGAATTCTGGCGAGATTTGCAGCAATTCCATGAACGGCGCGGGTGAGTTCTGTCGCTCACATTTATGCTTTACTTACACTTCCTTTTTCTCTGTAGCACACCCATAATTCAGGCAGCCAAGATCAGTGGCCAGCATGTGGATTTGTATAAACTCTATCAGGAGGTTACCGAACGTGGCGGTTTCAACAAGGTCAATAATCGCGACGAATGGGATGAGGTGTACAGTGCTTTGGAGACACTTCGGGAGCGTTGTGTCAATGGCACTGCCGGCATTAAGCACATCTATCGTCGCTATTTGGATAAATTTGAGCGATTGAATTTCTTTGGCGAGGATCCCGACAAAATGGAGGCCTTGGAGGCAGCCATTGAGAATGTCGAAATGGGCGGCGGGAGTCGCAATCGTTCGAGGCTAATGGCTAGTGGTGGAGCGAGCGGTACCTTCAGCAGCATTTTTGGCTCTCTACATGGCTCCAGTTTGCCCGCCGTGCCCATGTCCTACAATCAGCGTCAGCATATAGTAAATCTGGAGCGTAGGCGTCAGCAAAAGATGTCCACCCAGCTGCATAGGCATAGTAGCTATGAGAAGTTGTTGTTGTCGCTACTCTCGCCTTTGCCCAATGAACAGGATTTTGCCATTAATGTGTGCACTTTGATGGCCCATGAGGTGAGGCATACTTTGCAGCTGGTTGAGTGTCCCAAGTTGCTGGATGTGCTGCTGGCCCATTTGGGTGTGTATGCAGACTATACAATGAGGAAGCTGTTTCAGCATAGCTATGAGCAAGTGCGTCAGCATTCCCAATGGAATTTTTGGCGTGATTTGCTGAATGATAAACCACAAATATTGGAACTTTATACGGATGAGCAGGCTTGGTTGGAGAATGGCTTGATCAACCGAGAGGAGGAGGAACTGAAGCAAAGAAGGGAGGAAGATGCGTTTGAAGAGCTGGACTTTTTGAATTTGAGGCGTAGTCAGGGCACGGATGAGCGCATGGGTCAAAGAGTATTGCAGATTGTACAACTCATGCGTAGCTTGAGTTTTCATCCCGAAAATCTGCAATTGTTGGCCTCGAATAGGACTCTGTGGCGTTATTTGGTCATGGGAGCCAATGTGCGTTGGAGTAAGTAACTCACAAGGGAGCTACCCTTAACAAGATCTCACCTATTCTCTTTCTTAAATGCAGGCAACATTCATATACAGGCTTTGGAAACGGCAGGCAATCTGGCCCAGCAATTTGAGCTGCAGGATCCTAGCACAGATGTGCTATCACGCAGTTTGCTTAACACACTCTGCGAGGGCGTTGATTCCAATGATCGAGCCGTCATCATTTGCTGCCTGGAAATTATTTACAAGCTCTGCTCCAAGGAGGCAAATGCTCCATATATGAAACGCTGTTTAAGCCTGGATTTCTATCAGCGTTGCATGTTGCTGTTGTCCCTCTCTGATGTTATGCTGCTTATCTTCACCCTGGAGGCCATTTATGCCTTGAGCTCACTGGGCGCGAGACCCTGTTCCATGTTAATGCAAGTCAGAGGTTTGGTGGATCAACTGGTGGCCTTGATAACAGTGGAGGCGGGCACTTATGGTGTGGCGGGCTGCATACTCATGCGAGTGGTGGAGGTGGTGCCGGGAAATATGCTGCCAGCGCAACAGAATACAGCCACCACAGCAGCTACTACACTCAAGCCGCCGCCCACTACTACAGCGGCTGCCTTGCCGCCACCCACACCGGCTCAGACGCAAGTGCTGCCATCCCAGGCAGAAACGGCAGTGGTGGTGGCTTTGCCCATGCCCAGCTTGCCGCAGGTACAGCTGCCTGTGCCCAGTTTGCCTCAAGTGATACTGCCTCCCGCTGCCAGTCCTGCTCCTACACCCTCACTACCCAATCCGACTGCAAATCCTCAAAGTTTCACCCACGATGATGAGCAATATGCCTTGGCCTGGTTGGGTGCCACCTATGAGCGTGCGGGCCTGGGTCATGAGTGTCGTGTGGAGCAGCAGGAACTCTATCGCATCTATCTATCCCACTGCCAGAAGGCGGGCAAACATTCAGTGGTGAATCACATACAATTTCCACGTCTCGTCAGACTCATCTTCAATCAAACAGTGGGTCCGGCTTTGGTGCGTCAAGTAGATGGCACCGAGCTGCCGGGCAATCATTATGTGGGCATAAGAATGCGAGCACAACCTTTGTTATTGCAGCAGAAAACCAAACCTCAGCCCACAGAGGCCACGGTCCCTACCTCAGCCGTAACTGAAGTTTCACCCGCACCCGAAGAGAGCGTGGGCACGCCCAGCTCCTCGCTGATTAAGAGCCTACTGGCCAACAAGGTCACGGAACGTCAGCAGAAGCAAAAGGCTCAAAATCAGCCACCCGCTTTGGTGCCCACCACATCCACCGCTGCTGCTTCACCCACTCAACCCATTAAGGTGACCTCCACGGCCATTAGTGCCTTTGTTAACAATCCTCTCATGCAGCATACACCTGTCAAGGTGGGTCAAACCACCATTAAGCCACTGCATCCTCAACAGCTCACACTGGACAAGAAGCCGCCCATCATAGACTCGGCACCGCCGCCCTTGGCTCCTTTGAGCGGAGCTAATGTCATGACCAAGGAAGCCAGTGGACGCACTTTGATTATTAAAAGAAAACTCACCACGGATGAGGAGCAAAACAAGCGTTTGGCTTTGGACAGTTCTGTGGTGTCGGCCAAAGAGGAAGCTGTAGTGACGCCCTCCAAAAATGCAGCCAATCTTTATGCAGACTTGGCTGCTTCTATCCTAGAAGATGAGGATTTGGATGATGTGCCGCCTTTAGCCACAGCTAGCAACCAGGATCAGCAGCAACAACAACAACTGCAGCTTATACAGGCCAAGGCCACGCCCAGACAGTTGCTGCCCCAACTTAAACTGGCCACCACAGCCACCATTAAAACGGATCAGGGTTTGCAGACTGTACCCGTCATCCTACAACCCAAATCCTCACTAGAAACCAACTCACCTTCTGCCCAAACGCAATATGTATTGGCCACCAATCAACAGGGACAAACCTATTTGGTGGCTCAGCAAACCCAATCTTCTATAGGAGCGCCCACTCCCCTGCTGGTCACCCAAACCCAGCCACAACAGCAAACCAAAACTATAATCATACTCCAGCAGCCCGGAGGAGCAGGCGTAGCAGCCAGCGTAGCCTCGGTAGCGGGTACACAAAAAATGATAATGACCACGGCCCAGGGACAACAGGTTTTGGTAACCACCACCACAGCCACACCAGCACCACAGACACGTGCCGCTGGCACGCCACAGCAAATTTTCATACACCCCGCACAGCCACGTCCAGTGCCCTCTTTGGCAGGAGCAGGACAAATGTCACCTTCGCTGCTATCCCAACTCAATCAAATACCAGCCACCATTAAGCTGCATCAACCCAACCCCAACTCAACGGTGGGTCAGCCACGTTTGGTCAAACCCACCAGTCCGGCTCTGCCCATACCCCAGCTACAGCAGCATCAGTCCATTATACAGCAGCATATCATATCCGGACCCACCACCACAATCCACAGCCGTAGGCGGTGAGAAAAGGCAACTTTTGTTGGGTCAAGGCATCAAGGAAACCACCTTGATTACCCAAACACCAGCCACGGCGGCTCCTTTGCAGCAAAGTCAACTCAATTCCCAGACTATAATAACCACACAGCCGCCGCAGTCACCCTCCATCAGCAGTGCAGGAACTCTACAACAGCAACAACAACATATAAGAAATGTATTGGAGCAACAGCAGCAGCATCATCCCTCTATAATACAGCAAAAGATTAGCCTACCCACGGTGAGTAGAGGGAGGGATTAATGTAAAAAAAAAGAGGTGTGAGTGTGGTTAACACTCATGAGGCTTCGATGTGAAACATTTTAATTGAAATAGTTTATATATACCGTGGGAAATGCCACGGCTGACCTGGGAAACAGAGTTGGAAACAGGGTCCCAGATCCCCCATCCGAAATCCCTGATCCCTGATACCAGATCCACGACCCTAGATCCCCCAACTCTGATACCTAATGCCAAACCATCGATCCCTAATCCTTGATCCCTGATCCAAGATCCATGAACCGTGAGCCCAGATCCCTCATCCCTGATTCCTCATACCAGTTCCCCAATCCCAGATCCCTGATCCGCCATCCTAGATCCCCCATCCCTGGTCCCAGATCCCCCATTCCATATCCCTCATTGCAGATCCCCCATCTCTGATACCTAATCCCAAACCCTCGATCCCTAATCCTTGATCCCTGATCCAAGATTCATGAACCGTGAGCCCAGATCCCTGATCCCCCATCCCTGATTCCTCATACCAGTTCCCAATCCCAGATCTCTGATCCTCCATCCTAGTCCCCTCCTGGTCCCGTCCCCATTCCTCCCTTGCGTCATCTTGCCCGTCCCTCATCCCTGATTCCTCATTCCAGATCCCCAATCCCAGATCCCCCATCCCTCATCCCAGATCCCGCATCCCAGATCCCCCATCCCTGGTCCCAGATCCCCCATTCCATATCCCTCATTGCAGATCCCTGATCCCAGATCCCTCATCCCAAATCCCTGATTCCCCATCCCAAATCCCTGATCCCCCATCCCTGGTCCCAGATCCCTGATCCCAGATCCCACATCTCTGATCCCTAATTCCCCGATTCCAGATCACTGATCCCAGATCTCTGATCCCCCATCTTTCAGCCTTACACTACCCGAGCTATTCACATGAGAAACTAAAATGAGAACTCAGGCAAGGGAAAATTTAGCTTAAGGTCTCTTAAGGGAGTCTCACTTAGACCACAGGTTTAGGTGATCGTTTCGACGTTAAAATCTAGCAGGACTATTTATTAGGGTTGCTTGAATAAGTATGACTCACCACATCTCTGATCCCTAATTCCAAAGCCCCGATCCCTGATTCCAGATCCTAAATACCTGATCCAAGATCCCTGATCCGTGAGCCCAGATCCCTCATCCCTGATTCCAGATACCTGATCCCGCATCCCAGGTCCCTGTTTCCCCATCCCAAATCCCTCAACCCAGATCCCTAATCCCTAATCCCTGATTCCAGATCCCCCATCCCAAATCCCTGATCCCAGATCCTACATCTTTGATCCCTAATCCCAGATCCCCGATACCTGATCCCAGATCGTAGACCTCTGATCCCCCATCCCAAATCCCTGATCCCAAATTGCTGATCCGAGATCCCAGATCGCAGATCCCTGATCCCTTTTCCTGTGCTAAACTACTACTACCAAATTTAAATGAAATGGCTCGATTGGCCAGGCAATTGCTTGGTGTATATTTTCAAGTGAGCAATATGCGTTACGCGTTATGCGTTACGCGTTATGCGTAATGCTTTATGCGTAATGCTTTATTCGTTAGGCGTTATACGTTAGGCGTTGCGCGTTATGCGTTATTTTCAAATTGAATTTTACCCCTACTAGAAAATCATCGTACCGAAATTAAAGATGTTTCACATCAAAATTTCAGATCACGGAAGCGGCAAAACCCAAAACGGTAGCCTTAAACCCAGCCAAGAAGCCCGCGGCCTCGCCCCTAATCCCAGCCTTGAAAGTGACCACCACCACAGTGACCGCCACCAGCAGTGAATCCTCTCCAGCCGTGGCAGTGGAAGCTAAACCAGCAGAACAGCAATTGACCACCGTGACAGCAGCTGCTGTAACCACTACCACCTCAGTGGTGGCTACCGCTTCTACTCCTCCTCCTCCTTCTACTGCTCCTGCTCCTGCTACTCCTGCCTTGGTGGCTCCCTCTCCCGTACCCGTGGATGTCAACTGGCTATTTATTTGCGATTGGCGCAATTGTCCTCGACGCAAATTCAAATCCCTTTCCGAGCTGCAGCATCATGTGTGCAATGTACATTGCCCAGATCATTTGGATGCCGGTGCGGAAATCTATTGCCAATGGGGCACCGGTCCTGGCTTTTGCGATAATATAGCACGTAAACGTTATTCCCTAATGACACATCTAATCGATCGTCATCTTACCATGGAGGATCTTAAGACCAGCATGCAACGTCGTTTGGCTACAGGCATACACAATGTGGCACCTGCTCAACATCCTGTTACCATAGTACGTAATGTGGCAAATAATGGGCAGGCCAACTCGTCGCCAGGCACCGCACCACCACCCGCCAATGGAGCGGCAGCTCCAGCCGCCACCGGCTTGGGACTGGGCACTGCTGTGGGCACTTCAGCTTTGCAGGCCATTAAACGTTATACGGCGGATTTTGCCAATTCCAAGGAGTTGATGGACGAGAATGAGGGACCCGTGACCAAGAGCATACGTCTAACAGCCGCTTTGATACTAAGGAATTTGGTTAGCACCACTTCGACAGCCAAGCGGAGTCTTAAACGCTTTGAACCGCATCTGGCCAATGTGGCTCTGAGTAATGTGGAGGCCAGCGCGGTGCTCTCTCACATTTTGTACGAGCTGAGCCAGTAGATATATATATATATATATTTTTGTAACCTACTCTTTTATGCAATTGACCCTGCTCCCGTTATACTCGCGAGCAAGATGTATGTATTACTGGTGCGTCGGTTATTCAAAAGCTTTAGCTACATTTTATCAGTTTGCTTCTTGCAAAAAGCTTTTATTACTCTTCACACCTGTGGTAGATACACCTTGCTCGCGAGTATACGAAAACACAGACACTGCTCGCAGCATAGGCGAGAGAGCAATAAAACAACAACTACATCAACAATGTTTTGATTTCTTCTTCAGGGGGTCTTCTACCTTTAAACAGTGTTTTATGAGTGTTTTTCGAAAAAAAATCTGGAAAGAAAATCATAAGAGCTTTTTCAGTTTGGTTTTTGGATTTGAGTTATTAATTAACTATATAATTAAATATACAAAAATTGTTTGGATTTCGAGGGCTGTTCAAACAGTTATGGGCCTGCCAATTAAGGTCTCCAAAAAAAGGTTTAGAGGTGGTGGCCATGATTCCGCGACTCCAGGTTATCGGAATTGAAAACGGTAAATGAGGTTATGATCAGAATTGATGTAATTTTGGCTCGTTAGTCAATCATATTTTTCAATATTTTTTTGAAAAATTGAAGGCAATTTAAAAAATATATATGTTTTACGATTTTTTTTTGTAGTTTAGTGTAAAAAAAATTGTTTTTCCTCTTGATTGAGGTACGGACCAGAATTATATTAATTATGCGTCGATGGCAACATGGCTTATCAAACTTGGTTTAGTAGAACTGACGCAATCAGGGACAAAAAACGTGGTTTCTAAAAAAACGCGCTAAAAGTTTTGAGCAAGGTAAAATATACTCACTTTTGGAAAAACATTGCTCCACTAAAAAGGCTATATCTGCTAAACTATTTCGAATTTTGGAAAATGGTTTGAATTGGATGAAATGGGAATGTCCAAGCTATAATAATAAGGCAAAACAAAAAAATCTAAAAAAAAATTTTCAAAGTTAGAAGACCCCCCTTAAATGGAAAATAAATTATAAAGCCTACAAACTGAATTTTATATACAGCTGCGAAAAAAATAATAGGACCACCCTCACAAGAAAATTTTCCAAAGACGTCATAAGTACATTTGTAAGTTTTAGAAACCTTTGAATACGTTTTTAGATGGATAAAGCTCTAAAAAATTAGG
The DNA here is from genome assembly GCA_018904225.1 of Lordiphosa mommai. Lineage (NCBI taxonomy): Eukaryota > Metazoa > Arthropoda > Insecta > Diptera > Drosophilidae > Lordiphosa > Lordiphosa mommai. Next base: position 78,885 of record JAEIFT010000416.1, on the reverse strand, counting down.
AAAGAACAAAAAATCATAGTTTTATTTACCGTTTTCAACCAATTTATGTAATTTTATGAAAAACGAAGGAAATTAGGCGAAAAAAATAATAGGACCACTTATCAAATATTCACTTAAAATGAAAAAAATTCGCATAAATTACACAGGGCAACAGCCATTTCGCTCTGGCCTTCTCAATGCAAAATTCTGTTCCTGTTCTGTGCCCTGATTCCAAAACTGGTCTCGGTTTTTTTCCATCAGCTCTTGTTTTCGAGAAATCGCGGAAAAACCATTTTGCTGTTTTTTTAGCTTATGGAAAATTATGGGGGTCACACCAAGCACAAATTTGTAGGTTTATAAGTTGTATGCGATACTACATACATCAATGCAGCCATAAAAAATCAAGCGAGCCGCATCAGCAAACCCGAAAGTGACTAAATTGGACCTTGAAGATAATTTTTTCTCAATCTACAACCTAGTGCATAAATCGTAAAATTAAAACAACTATTTTAGCATATAGCCTAACATATCCGCTATTTTTACGAATTTTGTTGCACTTTTATCAGCTTGTTGAACTGAGCTACAGCCGTTTTTTCACGAAAAAGTGAATTAAATTTTATGGCAGGACTAAAAACTTTCCATACTGATCCGGTGCTGGTGGACTTAACTGTAGTAACTTCCTTTTGACATTAGACCTGAGATTTTCTATGGAATTGAGGTCTGGTGACTGCGCAGGCCACTCTAAAACTTTGACAAAATTTTTTCTTAACTATTCCTTTGCTTTTTCCTGGAGTTATTGTCTTGTTGGAAGATCCAAACTAGCGGCATCTATTATTCTGTGATAGGAAGCATCAAATATCCAAAATATGGATGTACACATGTTGAACCATTAAGGTTTTGATACAATATAGTGGACCTACTTCATAGTTAAAAAAACATCCAAATACCATTACACTTCATGTTTGTTTTCTGAGTTTAGAGGATTCCTGGCGTATAAACGAGAACCTTTTTTACGAAACATAACAACTTAACTGTAATCTTTCTATAAAATATTCCAACATTTTGCGGATGTCCAATTTAGATCTTTCTTAGCGAATTTCATGCGCTTACTAATATGTCTGGAGGGTCTTTTCCTGGGCCTTCGAGTTTTTGAATTTTGTTCTCTGGGTCATGTGTGAACTATTTGCAGATATATTTAGGTAATTTTTGAGCTCAGTTATAGCCCTGAAATGATCCCTTGAGTTTAATCTTTTGACGCGAAACTGGGCCAAGAATCGCTTTTGTGCAATTGGTTTCAGTCTTTCCTTTGTAGTTTATTGCGTTCCGTATTATTTTATTTAAATGCCCAACCAATTGAACAAATTTCTCTAAAGATTCAATATCGATTCTTTTTTAATGATATCGCTATTTTCCGAACTCCAGTGTTTTCCACGCGCATTGGTATTGATTAACGTTACTATTGATGATCAAAATAATAAAATCAAAGTCAAATCCCTTAACTACGTGCTTTTCATCAAAGTAATTCTGCGAAATATTGCGGTTTCTGTGAAGAATGAGAAAGTGGTCCCTATATCCATAAAAAAAAATAAAAACCAAAATATTGAGAACCATTTCAAGGGCAGTTGTACTATTTTCTTTCTTTCTTATTATACTAAGAAATATTAAAAATAACAAGACTTGTAAAAATCGCAACACTAATTGTTTGTTTTTTGATCAATTGGACAAGGTGTCATTGTGGTTCTATTATTTTTTTCCCAACTGTAGATCGGTTTGAAAATAATAAGGCCAAGGCCTTGAGTCCATTCCCGCCCGCCCTTTTCTGTGCTAAGGAGTGGATTTTCCCCAAATTGGAAAGTTATTTCTCCATTTTTTTCATACAGATCGGCATATAAATACCGTTTGACCATTGAAACCACCCTCGACCCCCTTTTCCGACCTTGGTGGAGGATTTTCCGAAATTTGAGATTTCATCTATTTCGGAATTTCCAAAGATTGGGTTCGAATATGACTAGTCCTTTGTTTCAAGTTTGATAGAGAGTGAGAGTCGACTTGGACTTTGTTGTTGTGTCAGTGCGATTTCGTCTGAAAAAAAATTAAGATTTTGAGCAAGAGATTTGTGTTTTAGATTTTCATTTTTAGTTTTGGTTAAAACAAAACAAAAAAAATATATAAATATTTTATAATGGAAATTTGCAACTTAATACCTAAACATTAACATTTGTAATTTTGAGAGTTTGTTGTGGGGGGGGTTAAGCGGATTAATTAATAAATTTTGGAATTTTCCAATTAAAATTTAAAAAAAAAATTCACTTATTGCACCAAAACCGTATCATGCTCTTGCACTGAATAGAAATCCAAGGTTTTGGCATTGTTATCCAGATTAACCACTAGCTCGGGATGCTTGCCATCTATATAACTGAGCTGGGGCACTTGACCCGTCAAATGGAAACGTTTCATGACCAATCCCTGCAAGGTTTGCACCGTTATCATGCGTGGCACTTTCTTTTCCCAAATTTCACCCGAAGCTGGATGCTGTATATAAACTTTGATGAGATTTGATTGCTTGGTTTGGACACGAGGCACAAAATCTGCAGGCGAGCCGTACTCTAAAATTAAACAAGTATATGAAAAAGGGATAGGGGATTCTCTTTTATATGTTCTACTCACTCTTGACCAGCAATGGATAAGTGCGATGCTTGCGACAGAACTCTCTTAAGGCCTCAGCTCCTTGTTGATTAACCTGCATCCAATCCAAGGCATATTTTTTCCATATATCATACTCAGCGCCGCGTCGTTCCTCGGCTTTCACTTCCGCCCGATTAATATACTTTAAACCGGCTATACTGGCCACTGCCTTGGAGACCATTTCATCGAAATTTGATTTCAAATGCGGTGTCTTACTTAAACGCTTCAGCGACGGCAATTTGTCCAGTTCATTAAAAGCATCCGCCTCATTCCAAATGGGATTATGCATCAAATTAAGTTGTTCCAGCTTGCTAAACATATTAAGCTTAGCCTGCGGCTCACAATCCGGTAACTTAATCTCCTCTATGCCATTCTCCATTAGATTTAGAGCACGCAATGTCCTTAGATTACCCAATTTGCAAACCTGATCAAAGTCCCTTAGATTTGTACGATGCAAGTCCAGCTCTTCAAGCTGGCAAAAAATACTTTTAGAGTCTACCACAGCCAGTTGACTTAGAGGATTCTCCTGTAGGCCCAAAGACTTAATGTCTGGCCACAGCAAAGCCGTTTGCATGACATCCAGCCAGTTGTCAAAGCCACAATTACGCAAGTTAAGATGCTTCAATTGACGAAAAGCCGGCTCCAAAGTGGTAATTTCTGTCATTGAGGGCAAGAGCAAACGATTGGAGCTGGGAAAAAAGGGAATAATTATTAAGAACTCATTGGCAGCCCATTTCTCTTAGCTTACCCCAAATTCAGATTGCTCAATGCGGGCAACTGACGCGTTATGCTGGCCACAATATCCCAGTTCCATATCAGCGTATGACTCACATTCAATGTGGTCAACTGACTAAGATCCATCAGATATCCGGCTGCATTTACGGGTGTCTCATCCACACTGATCTCCGTCAGCTCCTCAAATTTGCTTTGCTTGCGCGCCAACTTATCCATGCCCACCACCTCAAAGAGAGAGGCCTGCAGACTGGCCTGAGCTTCACGTATCAGGCTGGCATCCACATTACTCGAATCATAGTTCATATAACGTTCCCTGGCCGCATCCTCCAAGGTGGCGCAGGGACTTAGCTTGCCCGGCCGTATAAAACTGCCCGAGGTGGGCAATTGCGTTTGAAAGTAACGTTTGCCATCCAGCATACCATTGTGCTTGCCACGCATGCCCTCATCCCACTCAATGCCCAGCCAGGTGCCCAGATGACCGCTTACCTAAGGGAGCAGGAATGAAAGATTCAATATGCTGGCTACAGCTTACCAGCCCAACTTACCTCGCCCACATATTTCACTGTGCCATAATTATTGGCTATTTTGATGCGTGTACCCACAGAATAGAACAGCTGCGCCTCATCGATAATCCCAACCATCTTGTTGTTGCAGTTGTTGTTGTGTTGACGCACCACACACCCACACACACGCAAGGTCTTTGTTTTGGTTTAATTAGAGCTGTCACTTTGACATTTACAAATTGATTTATGGTTATTGGAGTGTGGTCGCCCTAATTTGTTAAAAACAATGGAGTGTGGTCGCCCTAATTTGGCTTAAATCGAGTGTGGTCGCCCTAATGTGGCTTTAAATCGAGTGTGGTCGCCCTAATTTGTTTTTAATTCCAGTGTGGTCACCCTAATTTGAACAGCCACACTGAAGAAGCTGCAGCCACACTGTCACAACTGCTATTGTGACCACCGATTTGCAGTCTGTGCTTGCACCTTGTTGGCAATGGTGCAGAGCAGCGGTGGGCGCGATATTTCAGTTTGGGAGCATTCCAACAACAAGATAAATAAAAAACGAGCCTCGACTCCAGAAGCCGTCTGCTGACCAAGTCTGCATATATTTTGTTCTTGTTTCCGTCTGTTTTCGAGACCTGGCGCCATGATTTACATGCATTTTGTTTTTTTTTTATTCTATTGCGAACGTCGCAATAGCAACCCCGCCAAGTTGGCGGCAATTGCCAAAAAATAAGTCGGAGCAATGGGAGCAGTTGGGAGCAAGGGCTTGCCCATCGCTGTTTTAAAGTAATGTGTTCTCATATTTTTGTATGTGCAGCTTGAAATATGGGTAGATGAATTTTCCAACAAAAAGTGAATACAATTTTATTGAAATTTCCGGATAGAGAATAGAATGAAAAACAAAAGATCTTCATACAACAGTTTTCCGACCATTTTTGTATTTTTGGGGGATGATTTTTCAAAAATTTCCTATGTGTTCTACAAATCGCTATTGAAACCAAAAACGACCCTATTCCCATACGATTTGTTTCGTTTTAGGGTAGGTTTAGCGATAGATAGAGCACATGGGACTGACTTTTAAATTTGGTTATGATTAGCTTCAAAAATGAGTTTGGAACTAATCGCTTGACCCATTTTCCACCCATGGCGGTGTAGTGGGTTAATTTTCCAGAAAACTGGTTTGCAGTTATTGATGAATTTTTATTTAGATTTTTTAAAATTAGTTTGAAGCTGATCGGATGATAAACAAAAAAGTTTCATACAACAGTTTTCTGCGAATTTTTCACATTTCCCGGCGGAGTTTTCCAAAACCCCGTCTTAGTACTCACTTTCAGAATGAGATGCAACTACTGTAAAAAATTCAGCTTGCTATCTTTAACGGTTTTGAATGTGCAAGGGTCACCAATCAGTCAGTCAAAAAGGTTGAACTCTTTTCCCAATTCAGTTCAAAACTTACCTTTCCAAAAAGGATCACAGCCTCTCTTCATGTTAAGTTATTGTTTTGAAATAAAACAATAAAAACACTGAAAAAGTTAGAATTTACTTGATTATCAATTTTGCATTCTTAATTTAAACTTACCTATTTTTATTCGCGACCTTTGATGAGAGCATCCTAAGCTGATCACAATATAAATTTGCAACCTGGTGGAAGATTTTTCCTCACAAACGCAGGCACCATAAAAGGAATACGGACATTGTTACGACGTTTTCGGATTTTATTGGGATTACACCTGTGTATTGATTATACCCATGAATGGAGGAATAAACACCATTGCATTTGCAACATTTTAGGCACTGCGAATGCTCTTCTCTAATGTGTTTAGACAACGACTCCACCTCCATTTCGCAAGCCATACACTTTTGCAATGCTGGCTCTAATGGTGGTGGAGTGTTATCTGACACTGTTTGCAATTTTTCATGAGTGGGGAGAGCTTCTTTTTCAATCTCGTTAATAAGAGAATTGATAATGTCATCCTCCACATATCCGGGATTAGAGTTGCTCTCCTGTGAGAGAAGCAATCCTAAATCTACCGTATTTTCGTCGGGATTAGAGTTGCTCTCTTGTGAGAGGAGCAATCCTGAATCTACCGTATTTTCGTCGGGATTAGAGTTGCTCTCTTGTGAGAGAAGCAATCCTGAATCTACCGTTTCCGCTCCTTTGGGTGACGCATCCCGTGGTAGCGACGCCACTTCAGCAATTGTTGCTCGAATCTGACCAAGGCATTGCCGTTTAATGGGCAAGCAGCAAGATGTTGCTGACGGTCTCTTCATTGACAGTAAGGCTTCAACAGCCGCGTCAACAGCCTCCCGGTTAATGGGATGTGCAGAAGTCAATGCAACATCCTCAATGACGCGAATGCCTCTTCTCATTGAAATGAGAAATTCGCTTAGCTCATTGGGTTTTGACTTTGAAATAGTCAATATATCTTTATTACGAAAATTGATAGTTGCCTTATCATCTTTCATTTTTCTTGTGTCTGACCGTCCTATGCTCTGAATGCTCCATCTTTTTAAATCCTCCTGGTCCACTGTCCTCACTGCCACAATCCAGTCGCCGACCAACTTGAGTGTTGTCGCGGTGTAATTGCTCATTATGCCGCCTGGCCCGCCATTTTTAACATAAATAAGAAATGGCGGTCGCCGGCGTGGGGTCGCCCTAATTTGTCTTTAATTCCAGTGTGGTCACCCTAATTTGAACAGCCACACTGAGAGGAACTGGAGCCTCACTGAGAGGTGCTGCAGCCACATTATAAAGATCTGCAGCCACACTAAAAAGCATTCTGAAACATATAGTGCTGCCATTTTAGCAATTTAGTTGCTAGATCTAGCCATTTTTAAATGTGAAAATGCAATCCGGCCGGTTCCGACAAATGTGTAGCCTATATATTCAAAACTGAGGAAGGATATAGCATAGAAACAGTCAGACGGACAGACGGACAGGGCTAGATCGACTCGGCTATTGATGCTGATCAAGAATATATATAGTTTATGGGGTCGGAAATGCTTCATTCTATGCGTTACAAACATCAGCAAAATTTTAATATACCCTCTGCAAGTGATAAACTTTGCTCTAAAAAGTGCCTATTTTTTGTAGCATTACCAAGATACTGAAAAGTTTACCTTTAACTTTACTTGGGTATATTTGTAGACATCTACCTTGTACCTTACATATAGGTTATAAAAACAAGTACCTTCCAATCACTTCAAACATCATGTGTAATGGAATAGAGCAGACACAAAAAAAAACTAAATTTCTCAATGTCCGGTTAGTTGATTGCCTCTTACTGATCAACAAACTTAACCTGAGCCTCTGATCATGATGCCTTGTGTTTTGTATTATCAAACATACACATTCAAAATTGTTCTAATTAAAGTTATTTTTCTTTTAAATTTTTTTTACAATGGCTTGGAAACAATATACTGCCGGCCTATTTGCATCTTTTGGTGCCTTCTGTGTGGGCACATCGGTGGGTTGGGTAATACCCGCAGGATCTCATTTAGCGGTCACTTTCAATGAGTATATGTGGATCAGTGGAAGTTTACCCTTGGGCTGGGCTGTAGTGGCCCTCCCAACTGCCTTTATTATCACTTACATTGGACGTAAGCTAGCCATACTGTGCGCTGTTCTACCCTATATTGTTAGCTGGATTCTGTTGGTTACTTGCGTACAGTATGTATCAGTGCTAATTGCGGCACGTTTCCTTATGGGCCTATCTAGCGGTGTCTATTTGGTCGCCATCCCCATCTACTGCTCGGAAATCGCTAATTTGGAGGAACGCGGAAAAATTATATCATTATTTGTGTTTTTTTTTGTGACCGGACTTATGCATGCCTTGTTCATGGGTCTCTTTGGGAACTATCTGATACTTTGTTGTGCCTGTGGCATCTTGCCGCTTCTAGTGGTGCCATTCTTTATAGTTATTCCGGAAACACCGATTTTCTATATGAAGAAAAATAAACCGGAGAAGGCGGGCAAGTCACTGATTTGGTTACGCGGCAAAGGTATAAATGTGGAACAGGAACTTGGCCAGTTAGCGAACAACCAGTTGAAGGGCCAGGGGACCGTGAAGACCAAGTGTTTGGGTCTATTAATTGGCATGGGTCTGATGTTCTTTCAGCATTTTACGGGTTTCCTTTTTATGGTTTACGTAGCCGTGGATATTTTTAATGAATCTGGATTGACTATTTCCCCGGATATATATTTTCTGCCATTGGTCTGCATCTTGTTCATTGGTGTACCGCTTGCGGTTGGAGCTATGGATATAGCGGGACGGCGTAGTATATTGTTGATATCAACCCATTTATGCCTTATTCTAATGGCAATTCTCTGTCTTTACTATACGCTGCTGGCACACGGGATTAACGATGTTCAATATGTACGATGGGTGCCCCTATTTTGCATGTGCTTCTATGTATATAGCTTTGGCGCGGGTTTAGCTACCGTGCCGTATGTTCTGATGGTGGAATTATTTACGGAAGAATTCAAAGTCATTGGAACGGCCATTGTATGTACATTTGGAGCACTACTTGCCTTTCCTAGCGCCATAGTTTCGTTAATTATAAAAAAGTGTTGGGGTAATGCCATTGGATTTGCCTGCTTTACCATAATGTGTGTCTTTGCGGTGATCTTTATGCATTTACTAGTGCCCGAGACCAAGGGCATGACACTAACCGAAATACAGCAAATACTACAAGATTTCAAGAAAAAGAAGAATAAGAAAACGGCGGGTGGTGGCGTACAATTTGATATAAAAACTTGATATATTTGTATGATATATTGTATATTTGATTTATCAAGATAAATTTTTTTGGCTGAATGTGGTATGAGTTCTTTGAAAGCAGGGAAACCTAGAGTTGAAATAAGTATAACGTTCCATATATTTCGAGCCACTAGTTCTAAAACAGTTCAGCAAAAATTGGTCAAAATTGGATGACCATATACTGATATCGGTCGATAAAATGGGTCTTAGTAGGAAAATCTTTTTTGTCTTTAATGCTAGCGTTCTGAAACTTAGCAATTTTATTATTATATGCTGTCAAACAGTTTAGCAAAATTTGAATAAAATCGGAAGACTATATCCTATAGCTGCAATGGAACCGATCGGTCGGAAAATGAGTCTGTTTTCCATGATATCGTTGTTAAACTCGTGAAATCGTGAATATTATATGCTGTCAAACAGTTCAGCAAAATTAGGTAAAAATCGGATGACTATATCCTTTAGCTGCCATAGGAACGATCGGTCGTAAAATGGGTCTTAGTAAGAAAATCTTTTCTGTTTTCCATGATAGCTGTCTTAAACTCAGGATTAATCAATCTTATATGCTCTTCACCAGTTCTACAAAATTTGGTTTAAGTCGAATGACTATATCTTATAGGTGCCATAGAAACGATCTGTCGGAAAATGGGTCTTATTCAGAAAAACTTTTTTGTTTTCAATTCTAGCGATCTTTTACTTGGTATTTATGAATATTATATGCTGTCAAACAGTTTAGCAAAATTTGGTCAAAATCGGATGACTATATCCATAGGAACGACCGTTAAAAAAATGGGTCTTAGTAAGAAAATCTTTTCTGTTTTCCATGATAGCTTTCTTAAACTCAGGAATAATGAATCTTATATGCTCTCCAGCAGTTCTACAAAAATTGGTTTAAGTCGAATGACTATATCTTATAGCTGCCATAGGAACGATCGGTCGTAAAATGAGTCTTAGTGAGAAGAACTTTTTTGTTTTCAATTCTAGCGATCTTTTACTTGGTATTTATCAATATTATATGCTGTCAAACAGTTTAGCAAAATTTGGTCAAAATTGGAAGACTATTTCCTATAGCTGCCATAGTACCGATCGATCGTAAAATGGGTCTTAGTAAGAAAATCTTTTCTGTTTTCCATGATAGCGTTCTTAAAATCAGGTATCATGAATATTATATGCTCTCAAACTCTTCTACAAAATTTGGTTTAAAACGGATAACTATATCTTATAGCTCCCATAAGAACAATCAGTCGTAAAATGGTTCTTAGTGAGAAAAACTTTTTTTTTTCAATGCTAGCGATCTTTCACTGGGTATTTATGTATATTATATGCTCTCAAACAGTTCAGCAAAATTTGGTCAAAATCGGAGGACTATATTCTATAGCTGCCATAGTACCGATCGGTCGAAAAATGGGTGTTGGTGAGAAAAAAATTTTTGTTTTCCATGATCGCGTTCTGAAACTTAGGAACCATGAATATTATATGCTCTCAAACTGTTCTACAAAATTTATTTTAAATCGGATGACTATATCTTATAGATGCCATAGGAACGATCAGTCGGAAAATGGGTCTTAGTGGGAAAAACTTTTTTGTTTTCAATGCTACCGATCTTTCACACGGTATTTTTGATAATTATAAGCTCTCAAACAGTTCTACAAAATTTAGTTGAAATTGGATGACTATTTCTTATAGCTGCCATAGAAACGATCGGTCGGATAATGGGTCTTAGTGAGAAAAACTTTTTGGTTTTCCATGATTGCGTTCTGAAACTCACGAATCATGAATATTATATACTTTAAACTGTTCTAAAAAATTTGGTTGAAATTGGATGACTATATCCTATAGCTGCCATAGGAACAATCGGTCGGAAAATGTGTCTTACTGAGAGAAACTTTTTTTTTTTCAATGCTAGCGTTCTGAAACTTAGCAATTGTGAATATTATATGCTTTTAAACAGTTTTTCAGAAATTGGTTAAAATCGGATGACTTTTTTTTATAGCTACCATATAAACGATCGGCCGGAAAATGGGTATTTTTTCTTATATTTTCACTCGGTATTTTGTAATATTATAACAGTTTAGCAAAATTTGATCAAAATCGGAAGACTATATCCGACTAGACCGATCGGTCGGAAAATGTATCTTAGTGAGAAGAACTTTTTTGTTTTCATGATAAAGTTAGCTTTGCCTTTTCATTTTTATTACTCTTGTGCAAGTTCTTTGCAATATGTTGGGTAAAAAGGGTAAGAGGCAGATTTTAATGGACCTCTATTTCAATTATTTTTTACCTAAAATCCTATGTCTATGTAACAATCGTAAAAAGGAGATTGTCTTCTAAGGTATTGTTTTAGTTTATTATATAATATTAGGTCCAACCATTTCGTTATGGTCATTGAACAATATAATCGATTTATCGATTAGTTACAATACGTCTAGCCTGGTCTTAACTCACTTACCAGAGTGCCAATTTGCTTTATATACAGAAGATATATGCTAATCAAGGTCACATCCGGCCTAGATTTAAGTAGTTACCAACTCAAGTGGTTTCACCCTGATAGGACTATAAATGTTTAATGATAATTTCCCTAATCAAATAAATTCTGGCATAGACCTTAATGCAATTTGCATTGAATCGAGACCTCTTCCTACCCGCTCGTATTTCTGGTATCGTTTTTTTCCGCCCGAGTTTGTTTATTGTCGTGCGACTGTATCGGTGTTGTTTCTTCTGGCCATTTACGGTTAATTACAGTTACGTGTGTTCACTTGTCGGCAACGGTAATGTATGGCGTGTTCTCGGTTAGTCACCGAGCTCAACTTTATTAAATTGCCAGCAATTTGTTAAGTTTGGGTAGGTTAATTTCCAAATGCGCTGAAATGTGAGTGAAAAATTAGATTGAATATGTTGAAAAATTTGATAAAATTGCCTAACAAACGATTTTGTTAAAGTGGTCCTTCGATATAGTGGTTAAATAAGATGAGTCTTGTGTTTGGTGGAATTTAAAAGCTGGCCAAGATATTAAAATTGGCTAATGGATGCTTTCAGCAAAATAGTTTAAAACGTGATCAATGGGCGTCTTCAGCAGATCACGGATCAACTTAATTTATTATTTAGCATACTTTTAGGAGGTCTTGTTAAATTGACATTTGGAAATGCTTCATGTAAATGTCATATTCCACACAAAAGGAAAAGTAGGCTACGTAAATAACCAAGAAATATATCATCGATCAGGTAGCAAGTTCTTCTACTGAACACGGCCAATGATATATTTTTTTAGTAATCCTTTTCCTCTTTTAATTGAATTGATTATTGGAAAACTTAAAATTTTAAAGGTATCCTTTGCAATGAACCCAATTTTTTAAGCTAGTCGATCATCATATGTTTCTGTTAAATGTTTCCAATTTGTGTTAGTGTTAAGTCTGCAAATACCAGAAACCAATTCCTTAGATCTGGTTTGGTTCGTTTGAGTCAATTGAACAGGACCATGAATCCCAACTTCTAGATATATATCCTCAGAAACTTGATCCCGAAACTTTTCTTTATGACAAAATGTTTAGTTCCAAAAGTTACCTTAAATCATTTTCTTTAAATATTGAAAGGTATTAGATGGGTGTAAAAAAACCCATGAACAGAACCAATAAATTGTGAAACTGCAGACATCAGGAAGCAATACCTCAAACACAGTTTATGTAGTTCAGTTCGATTCTCGATTCGATCAAAAGTAATTTGTAATTTATTTTTTTGGGTTTGTTTGAAAATTGAATATTTTTCTAACTCATCGGAATACTTGAAGCACGTCCTTAATAAAAAGTCATTGTTCTCTGTCAATATGTGCGGAAATATCTTTACCGACCTTCCAAAAGTACGAGATTTTAAAAAATGCGAAAACCCCATTTCTGTATTTGGATAGGGCGTTACTCCGCCGAATCTCAAACCAGTTAATTAAAGTAAAATTTTGTGTATTTCTTGACGACCGTTCTTGAGGGGTATAATCCTCATTTCTGAAACCAAATCACCCATAGCTATGAGCAATTTCAACTCATTAATTCATATTGAATTAATCCAAAAAACTCTATATTTGGGTGGTTTTGTTTGCGATTATAAAACTTGGACATATCTGAAGTGCTTGATTTTTAAGAAATTAAAAAAAAAAACTTTGTCATTCCATCAGGGAATAATACGGTACCCGGGACCGTTGACCGAAATAAAGCCAGGTACCGGTATCAAAACCGGAACCGATAATAAAATTTGTTTGGAACCGAAAACTGTTAACCGTTATAATAGGAACCGAAAAACCGGGAACCATACTGAAACGCTAATACCGATATTGTTTCGGTTTCTTATTATTAATTTATAATTATTTCAAATCTATATTTCAACTCAGAAAAGAGTCATATACTACGTTAACAAAAAAAAACATGCTTTTGCCCTCAATACTATGTTTATAAAAAAAATTAAAAATATTTTAGCACCTTAACACTTTTTTGTATACCTTTGACTGGTCGAATATCAGTGTATCACATGTGGATTAACGATTCTGCCATATCTGATTTTAAATTATCTTGTTGAAAAAATATTGAAAAAAGTTTGCATACCTTGAGGGTCAAAAGCATGATTTTTATAACATAAACGTGTATAAGGCTGGGTCCACTGTCGACTCATGAGACATGTAGTCTAGTAGGCCCTTGTTTTGTTTTCATCTGAAAAGCTGTCTTTGACATGAAAACAAGGCAACAGAAGGCCTACTCGATAACGTGAAAGTGAACGACATTTAGAAACTCGGCCTAAAGAATAACCTGAATTAAATTCTCTTTTTAAGAAATCAAAGATACTGAAAAGAAATAAAAAAAAAGCCAAAAAATTTTTACCTTGGTCAATATAAACCCACTAACTAAATGTAAAGGATTTCCAAGTGTTAAAAAAAACCTGGCTTAGACATGAAGTTTTTGGATTTAAATCAAATTTCGCACTAAAAAAAATTCTGTTTTAATCTTTCGAAAAATTTAAAAGCTAAGACAGATTTTATGTTTCAATCTGTTTTTGTGTTTTTTTTCGAGCTGATATATTTTTTTACCAGCGTATTATCAGCTATATTGAACTATATCTTATAGTAAGGCGTCAAATCTATCCAAATCGCTAAAGATCTCTGTTGTTAATGGAGATACGGCAGATTTTATAGCGGATTATTTCAAACCATTATTTAGAAATATTTGTCAGCTTTATGAGACATAATAATAGTGAATTACTTAATTCTATGTTGTTTTTTCCTGAGTGTAGGGATACCACTGGAAGCGTGGGCAAAGGCGTTCAGCGAAATTGTTTGTCCAAAAATAAGAAATAGGCTAATTTAAAAAAAAAATTATGTGGCATATTCTAAGAACACAATTTTTTAGTTCTATTACATCTATTGCTTTTATGGATATCTTGAAATAACTTAAATTTTATTAATATACCGGTATACCGAAATAAAAATCTGAGTACCGTATCGGAACCGAAATAAACTGAAAATAGAACCTTTAACCTGAATCCTCCTAGTGTGACCATTTGATCACGCAAAATCGCGCACAAATTCCTTTTTAAACCATCCATTGCCAGAAAAGTACAATCTCGATAATTTAATGGAAGGTATCAAATGAAATTTAAAAAAACGTCCGAAGATTCAATTAAAAATAATAATTTGTAGTCGAAAAGCATCCTAATGAATATTGCTAACTCTTTTTTAATTTTGATAATTTTATGTGAATTAATTCGGGCATATTCAGGTTAACCGGTACGTACCGGAAACGGTACCGGAACCGATATTCGTTTCGAGATAAATCCCTGCATTGGATGTATAAGCTTATGTAAATTTGAGTCATTCATATTTTTAATATGATTTTTAAGGGACATAGCCTAATATAACTTCTTAGAAATGGCAGAATATATACATACTTCAAAATGATCAAATTACATGAATACCGGCAAGCCCTTTATTCCAAAAATTTCATTAAATCATCTCAATAAAACTGGCTCTTTTGCTATTAAAATCAAAACTTTTTGATTGATAGCAAATATACTTAAAGTCACCAACTGATTTAAAATTTGTCACTTTTTTACCCTTTTTAATTCCTTAGGCAAAGATACATTTCTTTATTATTATAAATTTGTTTTCATGGATCGAAAAGTAAGGATTTTAAAAATAGATTCGAATGGTTTAAAACCCGCAGACATACCGAAATGCGAAAATAATTATGTTTATTATTATTTCAAACTTTGATCAACTTATACACCCTTTACAATTGCATTAATATTACGCACTGTTATATATATATGCATATTTATGGCAGATCTGTTTACATTCCAGTATTTGATATCCATTCTGGGTCACAGTTTTGTATTCTTGCTTTGTAAATAGTTATCGTCGTCGTTGTAATCCAATTTGTGGCCCTCAGTTGACTCCATATCCAATTCGCACTCATTTTGTATACGAGTATGAGCATATCATATGTTATGGCACCCCCGTCCTCTTTCCACTGTCCAACCACCAGAGGGTTCTATAGCCGGCATATCAACATTTCGCGCCCAATTTAACATACAGACACGGGCGACAGAAAGTGAGGAGAGAGAAAAAGCTTTTGCCAAAGCTGCTCAAGGACAATGTCTGACTGAGAAAAAGCTAGCAAACAGACGCCAGTCGTTCGCATACAATCCAAGAGAGATATCATTCGCGGGTTGTAGTTCTTTTTTTTGTACTTAATATTTCGCCGAGCAGCAATATGCAAATATGCAAAATTACAAAACCAAAAAAATGTCTCAAGCATAAAACATAAATTTAGAATGTATGCTAAGTGCCCAGGCAATGTTTGCTCTATAAAATCTCAAGTACGTGGTCGGTGATTTCTGTTTAACTGTGTGTGTGTGTGGTGTGTGACGAGCTTTGAACCTACCACGTGGAACTGGCTTGACAAACAACTAGGAACAAATAGGTAAAATGGGGGACGGAAAATTTGTGCATTGAAAAATCGAAAATAAAAAAAAGCGACCTCCACCCTCTCGGCGAAAGCTTTTGGCCGCACAGCTGACACACAACAACCCCAAACCCCTAAGAGAAAAGTAAACGGAAATAACAAACAGCAAGAACTTTTTTTTTTCTCCTTATGGTTTGTTTGTCTTGGGCCAACAACAAACACTTTATTAACAGACGTGTCCTTTTGGATTTTAATAAAGCTTGGGCAAGCTTTTATGACAGCAAGCTTTCTCTCTCTCTCTCATGGATGCTCTTGACAATGAAAATAGCCAAGTTAGGAATTTAATAAACCATAAATGAGCTGCATTCCAAAAACGCACAAAAGTATGCTTTAGTCTAAAAATAAACACAGGTGTGCGTACACCTTTCTGTGTATGGAACGGCCTTCGGCTACTTGGCTTTGGTCCAAAATGGACAGCTGCGGCAACTGTCAACGCTGACATGATTTCCTATTTCCCATTGCGACAAATGTACATTGTACATACGTCGAACAATGCCGTATAAGCTGACTACAGCAAATTCAACAAGCTACCCACTGTCTTTTTGGTTGGCAAATGGCCAAAACAAACAGCAGAAGCAATTGCATTGCAGTTGTTGGGGACACCGAGGCGGAAATGATGGCGCTAGCGGCTGCGACGACCGTTATTAACCGGTATTAACGCTGCTTTTGCTAAGGCCTGAGCACACATATGTTCTTTTTTTGGGCTTTTTACGATTTCCGGCAACGGAACGGCTTGAAACATAAATAAGAATCAAATGGGCTTGGGTACACAAAAACAAGTGAATAGACTTTTTTTAAACTGTTTTAAAGAACGGGTTCAATAAATTTAACCAGAGGAAGAGTAAGAGTATTAACCCGGTTCTGGAGTACTTTTAAAAAATCTAAGCCAAAGCGAAAACCGCAAATTTAAAACGTTTTTTATTCATCAAAGTATTTTCTGTCATAAAGTACCTACTTTTTAATACAATTGAATCTTAATTTAAGAATTGTTATCAAGAAAGTCAACTAAAGGAAATAGCTCGAAATATCTTCTTAGACCCACAGAATATTGAAAATAATTTAAAATTAAATTATCCGACTTTATATATTGATATATTTTTATGAATGTTTTCAAAAAATCGATTAGAAAATCCGCCGATGTTTTAAATACCATTGCAGTTTTTTAAAGACGCTACCATTAATAACAAAAAAAGTTTTTTTTCACTACAACTAGTTTTTAGACCGATCGTTCCTATGGCAGCTATATGTTATAGTCATCCGATTTTATAACTTTTTGCGTCATTATGTGAAAGCATCTTAAACTTATATCTACTAAGATTGGTAAGGCTACGATGGAAAAGAAAAAATTTGTTCTAACTAGAACTAGTTTCTGGACCGATCGTTCCAATGGCAGCTATATGCTATAGTCATCCGATCCAGCCGCTTCCGACAAATGTGCAGCCCATATATATTTAAAGACTTTTTGCAAAGTTTGGTGAAGATAGCTTTAAAACTGAGGAACGATCACATAAGAACGATTGGTCCAAAAATAGTTCTAGTGGAAAATACTTTTTTATTTTCCAACGTAGCGTTTTTAAATTCGCTTTCGTAATTAAATAAAGAGTATTTAAAGGTACTGTTTATAATAGATTCAGTAATGAGGCTTTAATTCTCAGAGTTTGATTTTTAATTTTTTTGAATACCACAAAATCATTTATCAATCGTTTTAAAGAAGTTGAAACATTGATCAATTCAGCTTCTGTTTAAATATGATTGAACTCGAAAACAGGAACATGCATTACACTGGGAAAACAGGGTCCAGTTTATAAAAGGAGTATTGGTGATTTTAGATGATTTTCGTGTGCTTAGCACGAATGTATTTACCAAAATGATCCATCTCGTCAGGATTTTTGGTAATTTGAGCCTTAAGTCGGAAAAAGTTTCTTTTTGGAGCATTTTAAGATATTTTTTGTGTTTTTATCGGAAAGATATATTCGTTAGCTTTAAAAAAATTATTCTAAACAATTCTGCGGTTTTTTTCAACGAAGATATAACATTTTGAATACAAGTATTCGAACCGACAAAATGTTCCCTGGCCCACAAGTATACTATGGGTGACGTTAAGAACTTTCATTATAATTAAATTTATATTACTAGGCGATGCAGTGTTTTTGACATTATTACTACGCTTATACGCAAAATTTACCATAATAAATATTCCTATTCATGGACATAGCATACTTTAAAGGGCATTTATCATGATCAATTTTATGTGTATAAACGAGGTATATGTAAATTCTAACCCATGCATTCAAAATGGTATATCTGCGTTTAAAAAAATTGCAAAATTATCTGGAACAATTTATTTTAAATCTAAGGAATAGTACTTTACGTTACAATTAACAGACGTATTGGTTGCCCAAAAAACATGCCTTAAAATGATCGAAATAGGCACTTTTACCAACTATAGACTTAAATTACTAAAAATCCAGACGTCACGGAGCATTTTGCCAAACAGATTCAATAAACTGAAAAAAGTAACATTTTGTTGCCTTGTATTATTATTTGTTAATCTTAAACGACCAACCCAATCGAAACTGCTTAAAACCATGTTGTAAGTTGATCAGGTGGTTTCAAATCTCGTTGTACCACTAAGTCGAACAGGTTCGAATTCCCAAATGGTTTGCAAGAGAGATGGTATAGAATTTCAGCGGGCTTTCCGTGGGTCCCTAAAAAAACGGGAGGACGGGTCGGGAAGAGATTGAATCTAAAATTTGAGGTACAGATTGAATTTTAAAATTTGCTTCGGATTCGAGACGGGAGGGCTCGGGATAGACTAAGGTCGGAATAGAATAGGGTCGGGATCGGCACGGGACGAGATCGAATTTTCTTTTCCACGCCCAACTTTAGATCTATAATGAGTAATAGCAAGGCTGCAAACCTGTTCGGAACCGAACCCCTGAGAACCGGATTGGTTCGTTTTTCATTTTTTTTTGGATTACCCGAACCGGAAGATGAAACAAATATTTTGAATTCTATTTATCAAAAAACATGTAAGAAAGAAAGTACGAAAGTTTACCTGATAACTTTTACTGCCAAAAATATACGCACATAGAGAATCCTCCTTATCTTCAGAAAAAAAAACACTTTCTTAACTCCATGAAGAATCTAACATAAGAGACTTTTTTTTTATTCCACAAAGACCCTTTTTTATATATCCAGTAAGAAACGCTATCTTATCCCCAATTACACACTTTTCCCATCTGTCCTAATGACGCATACACCGCAACCAGTTCGATAGCTGCAGATTTAGGACCGACTCAATCTCAAGAACAAGAAAGCGAACTGAATCAATCCCATGTGTTCTACAAATCGCTTCCGACCCAAAATCGACTGAAATCGTATGGAAATTGGGTCGTTTTTGGTTTGGAAGCGATTTGTAGAGCACCTGGGAATACTTATGTTTGTAAATTTAAAAGATTTTTGCTTCGGATATTATCTTTCAGTACTCTCCGCACACCACATTAAAACTATAGCAAAGTCGTTCAGTATGGACTGGGATTGGGCTGTGGCTGGTATTACGGATGAAATACCACGTACAACGGGCCCAGAATGCATCAATTATATGACAGATCGTCGACGCTGGATAGAGACAGTATTGCTTTGTTCTCTGTTTATCTTTATAATGTACCGTGCCTGGAAACAGTTGGCACCCATACGGATGCCCCCGCCGCAGGAGTTACAGAAGCCGCATAGTGCCACCCGTATGTGTTTACTTATAGCCATGTCAATGGTCTTTGGCATTGAGATGGGCTTTAAGCTGGCAGGACATTCCATGATATTTGCCTTGAATCCATGTCATGTGCAAACGTGTCTGCAGGTGGGTAATATTTTTAAGAATAAGGAGTAAATTTTAAATTTTTTCAATTATAGATCTATTTACTGGCGGCGAAGCCTTCAAAGACTACCACAGCATTGTTTCGCATACAAATGAGCAATCTCAATGGACCCTTTCTGGCTTTTATTTTCCCCGAGGTGGAGGGACGCTCGTATCCATTTGAACAGGCTACGTATTGGATACAACATGCTTTACTGTATATAATACCAATTTATTTTTTAAGAAGTGGTAAGTGGCAACGAGATAAAACTTTTTTATATTTTTATACACTTGAAAAGTGTATATTAATTTTGCCCAGAAGTTTGTAACGCATAGAAATATTCATTTCCGACCACATAAACTATATATATTCTTGATCAGGACGACGAGCTGAGTTCAATTCCGTCTGTCCGTCCGTCCGTCTGTCCGTCTGTCTGTCCGTCTGTCTGTCTGTTTCTACGCGAACTAGTCCCTCAGTTTTAAAGCTATCGAGATGAAATTTTGCATAGAGTCTTATTTTTACTGCACACAACTAATATGTCGGAACCGGTCAGATCGGATGACTATATCATATAGCTGCCATAGGAACGATCGGTCGGAAAATAAGTTTTAGTGAAGAAAACTTCTTTGTTTTCCATCGTAGCGTCACTAATCTTGGTATATGATAGTTTTATATGATTTCACATAATTCTGGAAAAATGTATCAAAATCGGATCACTATAGCATATAGCTGCCATAGAAACGTTCGGTCAAAAAACTAGTTCTAGTGAGAAAAACTTTTTTGTTTTCCATCGTAGCGTCACTAATCTTGGTATATATGAGTTTTATATGCTTTCATATTATACAGAAAAAATTTATCAAAATCGGATGACTATATTATATAGCTCCCATAGAAACAGTCGGTCAAAAAACTACTTCTTGTGAGAAAAACTTTTTTGTTTTTTTATCGTAGCATCCCCAATCTTGGTATATATTACTTTTATATGCTTTCACATAATTCTGGAAAATTTTATCAAAATCGGATGACTATAGCATATAGCTGCCAAAGGACCGATCGGTCGGAAAATGTGTTTTTCTAAGAAAATATATATATTATAATCAATGATTTAAAAATTTAAAATATCTGATATCTATATTCTATATAATATTTATATTAATGGTTAAATCAGTTGGAGTAAAGTTTTTCAAGTGTATTAAAACTTCGGCACAGTCGAAGTTAGCTTTGCCTTCTCGTTTTAATTTAAAAAACTCTACTTACAGGCGCTTTTTCTGTGGAGGATCTGGGCGATTTTCATTGGACCAAAATTGGCACTGCTTTTATGTTGTTCTATCATTTCATACTACTTTCACCACTATCCATAGTAAGTTCCCTTAATCGATTCATTTTTATAAAAATAATTACCTTTTATTTCTCCATTAGCTAACCGGCATCAACTTGGATCACATGCTGTGTGCCGCCTTGTCGGATCCTTTTCAGGGTCCCAACTATAGACTGTTCGCCTGTTGTCATCAGGCCTTGCTCTGTCCGATCCTAAACAAAGGCACCGTATTCCTGCTGGGCTCTCGCAAATGTCGATCCACTGAGAATGGTTGTGAAAGTAAAAGTATGCCCCTATATCATCATCAACTCCATCAGCAGGAGTATGCCACAGCGGAGGAGACCAGCCGGCATCGCTTCAATGCTCAGGTTCATTCACATGACAATAACGAGATTCAAGCCATTACAGCCGAATATACCATGCCCACAACTAAAATTGACTAGTATCGGGCCCGGCTAGGCAGTTAGCAATGTACAATGTCGATTATGCTGGTCAATTTATGAACTATTGATATACATTTTCGGTTTGTAGGTAGACCCCTCCACCCCCTCCTCCATATGCCATAAGAGGATTTCCGGTGTACATAAATAATAATACAATTAAGTCGAAATTCATGCTCATTGAGGTTATACTTCTACACAATACAAAAAATATTTATATATTAAAGTACTATACAAAAACAGTTCAAACGTTCTCAACTTGTTTAATTAAAGAGAAATTTATGTAATTTATTTTTTTGGTGTAAAAGTCAAATATTACATTATTACAATTAAATATGTAAATTTCTGTAATTTCTAAGACATCCCCTCAAAAAGGAACAACAATAAATAATCAAAAATGTAGATATAAAGACTTTGATTTGAATCGAGCGGCTTATGGAAGAACTAGCAGGAACTAGTTCAAATGTGTTTCAAATTTCCTTAATAAATAAACCTAACCTTGTAGGAACAATGGGCGTGTTCCCTGATCAATGATATATTTCTTGGTAATTTATATAATCTACTTTTCCTCTTATACTTAATATGATTTTGACATTAAGATTTTCCCAATGTCAATTTAACAAGACCTCCACAAAGTATGCTAAAACAAGCTGATCAGTGATCAAGTGTCTCTGCTGAACGCGCCCATTCCACTATTATTATTAAACAACGATAGGCAACAACTTTTAACCTAAACCAAAAATAATTTTAAAAATATTTCTGAAGTAAACTTTTTTTGTTTTTATAAATTTTGGAAATTTCTGTTTTTAAGTTTGACCATGTTTTTACAGTGGCTTTACATATTTCGTATTAATATCCGTAACATTGAACGATCATATATGATATTCAGCTAAAAGAAAGTCCTAAAAATAAGTCACAAACACTTAATACTAGGGTGTCAAACCGGAACCCGAACCGGAACCGAATACCGAAAACCGTTATTATTTATTTTTTGAGAACCGGTTTTTCGGAACCTTTATTTTTGAAACAGAAATGGCCAAAAAGAACCAAAACATTGTACCAATACAGTTTCGGTTCAGAGTTTTTTTTGTTTTGTTTTTCAGTTTTATTGCTTCAACAACGTTAGGTTAAGGGTCCATCTGGTATATACTGAAATGTTCAATAAGAATAACTATTTCATTTGATTTCTTTGCATCTATTTTGGTTCAATAAATTCCAAATATTATTAATTTATCCTTTACTTTTGCATTTAGAAAGGAAACGAATTAATAATTGGCCCAAATGGACTTAACCTAACAGCAGGGTTACATTGTTATCGGTAAAGTTAACTGAAAACAGTGCATTTAACTTTCCATCAAATATCAAAAGTTCTTATTGCTCTTTTAGTTACACAAGTATTATTAGGACATTTGTTTTCTGGGGTAAAATTTATTATATTAAATATATAAATATATAAATATATCTTCGGATAAAAGGTTTTTTAAATTATACCAGTACAAATAAAAACCAAGGTACCGATACGGATCCGAATACCGAAATAAACTAGAACCTAAACATAACCTTTTACCGAAACATTAGTTTTGGTACGTACCAGAACCGAAACCGAAATTCGATTCGGTTTGATTCCCTGCTTAATACTATAAAACGATTTTCGAGTTATTAATTATTATTTATTTTAATAATAATGGTATTTCAAAAACTGTTATAGTTCTTGTGATCATTTCCAACGATATTAGGTTCAGGCAGACCTAATACAAAAACATTTTTAAAAGTTCACTATAACAACGTTGCCCGTAAAAGATAAGGAGATTATTTCGAAGCATGTTTTTTAATCGTGCGTGATCTATCATTCGTGAGGCAAAAGCTCCGAAAATGGTGTGCGTACGAGATTTTTGGTGTGCGTGAATGGTAAAGAGATTTTTATTTCGTGAATGAAAAATCGCTCACGCGTGCTTTTCTAATATAAAGTGTTACAAAAATAACATGGTCCTTGCTTACATCTACCTTTATTTACTTATTTGGCTTAAGGACCTTAATAAAATAACAGTAAAAACAAGTGCTAAAAAGCGGGAACAAAAGCAAAGGTTTGGTTGGTGCGTAAAAGACAACAACTTAAAATCATTTTTAGATCCTACTTTTAGTTAATCGAGGCAACCGTCACGCTACCATCTCTAGTGGCCCAGCTGTTTAATGTTTTGGTTCTGCCACGAACTAGTTCCGCTGCCCATGGGCACGCTTACAACTGACTCATTTGTCGTGTAGCATTCTATTTTAACGTGTGCGTGACGTCGGATCGCGGCAAATTTTTCATTTGTTTAATAAAGAAAACGTGTTTAATAAAAACTACATTGTGCACCATCAACAATCCGGGCAAAAGCCGGCACTTGGCAACAAATCAAAAGAATAAAGTGAAGTTCTCCGTGAACCAGAACAATTCCCAATTGGGTTTTTTTTATGCGCCGCAAACAAGGCAAAAAAAAAGTGCTGACCAATTGATAATACAATTTAAAAATAAATGCAAAAGAATAAAAAGCTATACTTAAGCTTATATTTATGATAATTTGATAACAATAAGCGAATTTAATTGAAACCAGCGGCAGCAGAGGGGCAGGCGTCTCCACAACGGTGAATGTCAGAGGGGGGTGTGTTTCTGCCAAGAAGATGCGCGAATACGTCAATTAATTGCAACAACAACAGCGTGTGTGTGTGTGTGAGTGTGTGCGTGTGTATAAATGAGGCGCAAGAAAAAGAAAAATCAATAGAAAACTTGAAGAATGCGCCCAGCGACGTGTGAAACAACAACAAAATGTATCGAGATAGTGAAACCACAACAAATACAACAACAACAAAGCTTTTAATATATACAAATAATATGCAAAATTGCGTAATTTACTTAAGAAAAAAATTATAAAAAAATTCAAACAAAAAGACCAGAATCGTAAAAAGGCAATTTGTTTACTTTTGAACAAAGTTCACAGTTCGTGCGAGTGTGTGTGTGTGTATGAGTGTTTATTTTGGTGTAAATACGTTGACAACATGGCCGCCGCAACAGATGGCTCTGGCAGAGTCGCAGCAGCCGCAGCAGCCACCGCAACAACAACAACCACATCGAATGGCACCGGCAAATTACCAAAAATTGCCTCATCAGCGGCCGCAAAACAATTTCCAACAGCTTCGACAGCTTCCTCTTCGGCGTCGTCGTCATCGTCAGCGGGTTTGCCGGCTTCGGTGGCTCATTTCTACTATAAACATGGCCTATTCCTGACCAGCTATCCAACATGCGCCTCCAGTATAGCACTAATGGCGATTTTGTTGTCATGGTGAGTAAGGTTCCCCCCAAAAGGGAATTCTTGGAATAATATACATAAAAAAAAAACAAGCTTTGCCAGTTCCCAAATTCATATGCTTTGCATGTGTGAGTGGGGTTGAAACTACCCCCCTAAATTATGGCATGTCTGATATACATATTCCTTGCCTGATCAACAGAGCGTGACTAAACCCAGTTGTTTCTGTTTTAAAATGGGTTGTCATAGAGCTTAATGGTCAAATTGGTTTTGGATTTTAGCCAAGCTGTAAACGACCTGAATGCGAGAGGGGGCAAAAAAAAAGTATCTGCATAGATGGGTAATTCCATACTAACTTGCAATTAGAAACGTACTGCACCTTGGTGCATTCTTTGTAGATGAGCTAATCGCCGTTCTTAATCTTAGATTGATTGTATTAGAGATTGAATGAAATCACCCCGGCAAAAGATTATTTTTCTAAAAAAGGACTTAAGGACTTTTAATAAGTTTTAGTATATGTAAGAAGTTTCATAGACGTGGCTAGGTATGGGAAATAAATATTAGGTAATCAAAATCTTACATTTCTATAGTTTTTGGACCATAACTTTAAAAGCGCGATAATATCGAAAAATTTTAAATGTTTTAAGTAAGAGCACCTAATAGTATATTGCTTAAGATATTGCAAAAAATATTTAAGAATTTTTTCAGATATTTATAGATATTCTCCGAAAATCAACAAATTTTTTGTTTCAAACACGAATAAAATTGGGGCTGAACTTCCGAAAATGTCTAATCTGGATATAAAAATAGTCTAGTCGATGGCTCAAATTTATTTTTCTGTTTTAAAACAAAAAAAAAAAAAAGATAAAATTATGTTTTTTCTAATAAATATATCTCAGAAGATATTAACTTTATCTAAATATATTTTAGGCTAAATTAAAAGATATTGTGCCAACGCTAGATTAATATTCACTAATTTATTTTCCGAAAAGCAAATAGTTTTCGAGAAAAAGTCTGTAAACTGTCACATGTAAATGCCTGCAGACGACAACTTTTTTTAACATGTTTAAGAACACTCTTATAATTATACACTTGAAAAGTGTATATTAATTTTGCCCAGAAATGAATAGAAATATTAATTTCCGACCCCATAAACTATGTATATTCTTGATCAGGACGACGAGCCGAGTTCAATTCCGTTTGTCCGACCGTCCGTCTGTCTGTCTGTTTCCACGCGAACTAGTCCCTCAGTTTTAAAGCTATCGTGCTGAAATTTTGAACAGAGTCTTCTTTTTATTGCACGCAACTAATATGTCGGAACCGGTCGGACCGGGTGACTATATCATATAGCTGCCATAGGAACGATCGGTCTTAGAATTAGTTCTAGTTAGAAAAACTTTTTTGTTTTCCATCGTAGCGTCACTTATCTTGGAATATGTTGGTATTATATGCTTTCACATAATACAGGACAAAGTTATCAAAATCGGATCACTATAGCATATAGCTGCCATAGAAACGGTCGGTCCAAAAACTAGTTCTAGTGAGAAAAACTTTCTTGTTTTCTATCGTAGCGTCCCCAATCTTGGTATATGTTAGTTTTATATGCTTTCACATAGTACAGGAAAAATTTATCAAAATCGGAAATATCTGATATCTATATCCTATATATATTTTACCGGTTAAATCAGTTGGAGTAAAGTTTTTCAAGTGTATTAAAACTTCGGCACAGTCGAAGTTAGCTTTGCCTTCTTACCCGTTAAAGGGTATATAAGTAAAGTATGTAACAGGCGAAGGAAGCATTTCCCCCAAAAGTATATATTTCTGATCAGCATCAATAGCCGAGTCGATATAGACAGTCCGTGCCGTGTGTGTCCGTGTCTGTAGAACATAGATCTCAGAGATATAAGAGTAGAATATATTTCAGTGTAGACTGTATCCACGCAGATCGGTTTCAAATTTTACCCCCTCCCCCGCAATTTGAAAAACTCATACTCCAAATTTGAAAATAGATGTCAAATTAGACATATCTAACATCATATACGATCGCAACACATCGATCAGATGAACGATAGTAGAGTTCCGCCCGCAATCAAAAATATACTCCAAATTTTGAAAATATATGTTTGAACCTTAAACATAATTTTAATAATTATTATATCGATCACATACTTTCTAACGATGAACGATGAAAAGTCCGCAATTTGAAAAAACCTCATATCTCCACAATTTTGAAAATAGATTTTTAAACTTAAACATATATTTTAATCATCATTATACGATCGCCGAATCATCTGATCAGAGAACGATAGAAGAGTGCAACAATTTGAAAATACCTCATACTCCCAAATTTGAAAAATAGACTGTTCAAACCTTCTAGACATATATCTTAATCATCATTACCTACGACCGCATACATCATTTTCGATCAGATGAACGATAGTAGAGTTGCCCCCGCAATTTGAAAAATTCTACTTCAAATTTGAAAAGATTGTTTGAACCTCAGACATATATTTTAATCATCATACCTATCGATCCACCATCACATTTTCCGATAATGAGCTATAGTAGAGTTCACCCCGCAATTTGGAAAAATCTCATACCCAAGCATGTTGTGATCTAATAAAATATTCTTAAATAAACCTTACCCTGAGTAACGGGTATATCGAAGTCGAGCAGGGCCGACTTCAACTTACGCTCTCGTTTTAATTATACCCTTGCAGAGTGTATATTAAAATTGTCACGATGTTTGTAACGCATAGAAGGAAGCATCTCCGACCCCATAAACTATATATATTCTTGATCAGCATGACGAGCTGAGTCTATATAACCATGTCCGTCTGTCCGTCTGTCCGTCCGTCTGTTTCTATGCTATCTCCTCCCTCAGTTTTAGAGCTATCTTGACCAAACTTTGCAAAAAGTCTTTAAATACACATAAGGCTGCACATTTGTCGGAATCGGCCGGATCGGATGACTATATCATATAGCTGCCATAGGAACGATCGGTCCATAAACTAGTTCTAGTGAGAAAAACTTTTTTGTTTTCTATTGAATCGTCACCAAACTTGGTATTTATTAGTTTTATACCCCATCACACAATTCTGGAAAAATTTATCAAAATCGGATGACTATAGCATATAGCTGCCATATAAACGGTCAGTAAAAAAACTAGTTCTAGTGAGAAAAACTTTTTTGTTTTCTATTGAATCGTCACTAAACTTGGTATATATTAGTTTTATACCCCTTCACTCAATTCTGGAAAAATTTATCAAAATCGGATGACTATAGCATATAGCTGCCATATAAACGGTCGGTCAAAAAACTAGTTGTAGTGAGAAAAACTTTTTTGTTATCAATGGTAGTGACTTTCAAAAACTGCAAGGGTATTTAAAACATCGGCGTAGCCGATGTTAGCCTTCTATTTTTTTTAACGTAAAAAAGGACAAAATGAGAAATTAAGTTGATATTCCAGGAAATGTGTCAATAACATCAATCAAAAGTTTTTTCTTAGATGGAAATGTTTTTGTCTTTTTCTCTAAAACTAAAAAAAACATATTTTGATAAAGAGAATATCTTCTAAATATCTAAATATCGTAGGTAGGAAGGACCCTTTCAGAAATTTATCCAAATTCGATCCCGGCCGCAGAATCCCGTCCCGAAATTTTTGGAAAATTTTCGAAGTTTGATAATTTTTTTCATTGCTGTGCTTAAGCATACCAGACCTTAAAAAAGAAAATATATAATATACTTTCAAAGTGATTAAGAGTGAAACACTGAACAGAATGGGGGATTATGGGGGGAACACAACTAAAATTTTAAGTATAGATAAAAATGACGATCACAAAATATACAAAAAGTTATTTACTAAAACATTGATTTTTACAAAAATTACATCACAATTTGTCTTAGCTTAAATTCAGGACATAAATAAAATAAGTACCTTTTACTTCAAAATCAATAAAAAGGTATTTTATATTGGAGACGACTTGTAAGTCCGGACGCTTAGAAATGCGCTTTCCTTTTAAAGTATACTCGCGCTGCGCTTAGAAAATAAACACGTGTTCACAGTTTCAATGCAATTTTTAGAAAGTTCCATTAGATTAGCAGAAAACCCAGTTTGGCATTAAGAAGCTTGGATATTTAAGAGACAATCTGGTAACTTTTTACTTAAATATTTTGAATTTGGTTTTTCGATTTGGTTGCCCATTGTATTTCGCGATCGGTTTGCATCCCTGCTTCTAACTGAAAAGATAAGTGTCGAGCGGGACAGTAGCTGATAGGTTTAATAGAACCGACCACTTTGTACCGAACATCTCCTGTAATTGTCTTCTGTTCTTTTATTACCTGTCACCAGTCTGTAATCCTTTCTTAGAAGCTTCATATTGAATTTTTTAAGTCTTTTATTGAGCGTATGACATATTATTTAGTAGATAAGCCCCAGTTACATAAAATCACACGATTTTGGTTCTCAATTCTTGGCGAACGCTGTTTTTAAGGTTCATTTTTCCGTTCCATATTCTGTTATTCTCTTATTTAAAGTAATCATACTTATATACTCATTAGAGTTGCTTGTCCATTAACAGTTACTCATAGAGCACTTACTCACTTTGCATTCAATGATTCAAAAATTCCTTGCAATGTATTTGCTTAGTCATCAGTTGGGAAACATTATCAGAGAAGTGCTTAATTCCACTTCATCCAAATTTTTCTAATTTTCTGAGCAAATCTGTTAAAAAAACCAACGATTTTAAATCACAAACATCCGAACATAGCTGTAAAACTGAACTAAAGAACAACTGAGCTGAAAGATCAACTAGAGATGGGCTCGGGATCTAAAGTCAAATGCTTATTTAAGCGGGACGAAAAATATTTTGAAATGTTTCTGATTTAATGATGAATTTATTAATTCCGAAATTTAAGTACTATTATTTAATTTCCCACACAGAACGAACTAATTTTCTATTTTGGCGATCAAATGGATATTTTTAATATCCTGGATATTATAATAACCTTTTTTGCAATTTGATATTATGTAATATTAAATTGATCTTAGTTTTGCATTCAATAAAGCTGAAAACAACTAATGGATGTTAAAATAGAGAATTAATAGTTATTATTTCCAGTGTATAGAAAACTATTATTTAAAATTCAGGGATTTCAAATCCTCTCCTTCACTATTTTGTTCTTTGAATTATTTTCTAAAAAGTATCCCCAAAACCTTTAAATACAAAAACTTCTAATTAAACAAGTATGAAAGCCGGTCAAGCCCGACTTTAATATACTCTGTATCTGTCAAAGTTTGTAGATAACTGATAACTTTTAAGTGAGGGTTCACACAAACTGTGTAAGTGCTGCCCATCACGATTGCGGCCAGTGCTGCCCATCGTAATTATTTGTTTTGCCTATAACTCTACTATTGTTCATCTGATTGGGAATCGATGTAGGGTGGATCGATTAATAATGATTATTAAAATATATGCCTAGAGGATTTGAAAACCCTATCTTTAAAATTGTGGGAGATATGACTTTTTTTTTCAAATTGTGAGGATGGCAACTCTATCATCAATTATCTGATCGAGAAACGATGAATGGGGGCTCGATAAGTAATGATGAGTAGAATAAAAGTCCAGATAGTTCAAACAACCTAACTCTAAAATTGTGGAAGATATAAGTTTTTTTTCCAAACTTCATCTGCCTGCAAGTATATGGAGTTTATGATCCATACACCTCAAAGCTCTATCTCTTACCAACTCTAAGATCTGTGCGCTCCTACGGCTCATAAAAAGGACTATGGAATTATAAGTAGAAAAAAGAGGTATAGGAGAACGAAATAAGAAACGCAACGAAGAAAGAAAGTCGAATGGGCTTGAAATATTAGGAAATCAGACACAGAATAAAGTACATACTGCTCAAGCGCGCTCTTTTTTCAAACAGACAAATATAACTGGAAACCTCTATAACAATCTAGTTTGTATATAATATTCTACTTAATAATTTGCAACTAAGTATGTATGTTTGTATGCCTTATCATCCTGGAGTTCCCTTAACACTTCTCAAGTGCATCTTATCTCTTAGAAATAAATTTATTAAAATGCAACGTAGGATTTTAATTTATTATTTTATTATGTAGAAATGCAATAACTATTAAAATATGATGCAAGGGAAAATTTAATCTTTCAAACACGCTATTAAATTTGTTTGTTTGATTTCAATTTAATCATGAAAAATCTGTTATAAAATTGCGAATAACAAGGAATTTGCGGTTTTTTTTTTCTTTTCTTATTAATCATCTTCTCCCAAATAAGGCCGATCAATATAAGAACACACAGAGAATTCGCCATTTGTTTGGCATATTTAATTATGGAAATAAATTCGAATGAAACATCTGCAGCCGGTCACAATTCTAGACATTATTTTAGTTGATAAAAATCTATGAAACCAACATTTTGGACTATCAGCAGAATTGTTGAGCAAGTCAACAGATTATTAAAAAAAATTAAATTTTAAATACTTAAAAATTTGTTCACTAATCAATTGATTTTATATATTTGGATTTTGTGCTTATCAAATCGGAGAGGAAAGAGCTTTGCCAAAGCACAAATCCATTTTTTTTTGTATATATAAGACACATTCTGATACATTATGTATGTACGTATGTGGAATCGATTGACGCATATTGGCAGGGTTCAACAAATTCTACTGCTAATCAATAATATTATCTAACTGCAAATGTAAGCAATGTATTATCATTAAATTATACACATAAAACTTGTTGGATTTTCGTTTAGATTGCCATGTTGTAATTATAGACAGTTGGCCCAAACGGAAGCCAAGTCAATGGCATATATTGAAATTAATCTTTATACTCGTCTGTGTCGATATATAATTTACTAAAGAAAAGTCAGAAATCAATTTCATTACTTAAAAGTTCATGGTTGTAACATTATTTGCAAATGGCATAAAAATTTATTTCGGCACTATGTTTCATATGAATAGAAGCACTTTTGAAAGCTTTGAATGCTGAATGCTTTTGAAAAGCTGTCTTATTTATATTAAGCATAGTGCCGAAATAAATTTTTATTCCATCTGGAATGAGCCCTTTAGCGAAAAATATTCTTGATGGTAAGCCTTACCTTCTATATTTGGTTCCATAAATTTTTGAACCTTAAATCTTGGGTTTTCAACAGAAACTGGAGCGCAAACCGAACCACTTTATACTTGAGACGAAAAAGAAGGCAAGTAAATGGACTAAAATGGCAAAAGATTGGGACATCAGTTTCTTGTGATGAGGAAATAAAGATGCTTGCGGAAAGCACCAATCTTGGTATATATTAGTTTTAGATGATTTTATATATTTGTGGAAAAATTGATCAAAATCGGATGACTATATCATATAGCTGCCATAGAAACGGCCGGTCAAAAAACTAGTTCTAGTGGGAAAAACTTTTTTATTTTCCATCGTAGCGTCACCAATCTTGTTATATATTAGTTTTATATGCGTTAACACAATTCTGGAAGATTTTATCAAAATCGGATGACTATAGCATATAGCTGCCATAGGACCGATCGGTCGAAAAATGTGTTTTACTAAGAAAAGTTTTTTTATGGTAGCAAATTCTTATTATCAATGATTTATAAATTTTAAATATCTGATATCTATATCCTATATATATTTTATCTGTTAAATCAGTTGGAGTAAACTTTTTCAAGTGTATTAAAACTTCGGCACAGTCGAAGTTAGCTTTGCCTTCTCGTTTTTTTAACTTTTTAGGTAGTTTTCGAACCTAAAAGCGCTAATATTTTACAAACCATCATACGTTTCAGCGTCCTCATGTATATGCAACAAATAATGAAAGTTGCATGTTAAAAATGTTTTGTTGTTCAAATTAGACATTTCTAACACAAAATTATGCAACAGATTTTTAGCCAAATTATTATGAACTTTGCAATTTCCTTTGTCCTACAAAATTCTAGTTTTTTAAATCATCTTTGACTTAGTTAGGCACCTTACATTCTTAAACCGAACCGAAACGTTATCATTTTGGATTTCCGGTTCGGTTCAGCATTTTTAAACAGAAACAGGTTCAGTTCGCGGTTAGGTTTCCGAGCAGGAATTAGCGGTTCGGTAAGGTTTCGTTCGGTTCGGCTCAGAACCGGTGCATCCCTGTTTAAAACTAAGAGAAAGACTGGTAGATGTTGGAATTATTAATGGTGTGGTGGTCACTCAAAGCTTTCACTTCATAACTTACATATTGTCAGTCTATCTCGCCCTTACTCTACGCAAAAATTGGGGGTGTTTTTGTGCAGCGCTCTGCAACACAAACACACATTTATACAAACGTTGTATGTCTAACTCTCGCGCATTTAGCAAAAGCTCAGAACTCACTAATTTCAGTCACCGCCACTCCCGTAATATTTCCACCATGGACTGACAGACGGACGGTCAAAGCTCTATCAACTCGGCTCGTCGTTTGATCAAGTATATTCCATAGCTTATATGGGATCAAAAATAAATTTTTGTATGCGTTGCAAACTCCTAAACAAAATGAATATACCTTTTAGCCAGAGTATAAAAACTTCCTCAGTTGCCAACAAGATCGGCGTAAACTGAACTTCCAAGTGTTATCAACCCAAAAAGAAATCCATCGCCAGCGCCTCTTCTGGTAGCCTGGGTTTCTTATCAGTGGTCAGCGACTTGGTTGTGCATTTCTTTAGGTTTTTTTTGCCTCTTCATATTTTGTTATTGTCTATAATCATCATGGCCTGCTAACCTTGAACATATAAAAGCTAAAACTGCTGATAAATCAGACTGAAATCGACAACATTTGGGAATGCTTTCTTTCGACACGCTTTTAGATGACAAAGCGTGGAGAGAAAACACGCGCCGGTTCTTAAAATAGCCGAAGTCTAGCAAATTAGCAATGAGCACTTCAATTAACCTGCTCTCTTCCGTCTCTCTCTCTCTTTCTGTGTTTTAGCTATCCACTGATTAATATTCCGTTGCCGGGAACAATACCCACCAAGATTGTGCTGCCCTATGAGGGACGGTTTGGCGAGACGGTAACACCACCTGCAGCAGCAGCAGCCGCCACCGCATCTCATAATCAAAATGGACAGACGACTACAGCTTCTTTACCCCCAAATCCTTCGGTACCACCGCCACAGCTTATGAATGCCAGTGGCACGGATCGTAACCTGCCGCCACCGGTATTGCCCTGGTCCCAAAGCAGTCCGGCCTTCTTCTATGTGCAACAGATAACGCTAAGGGCGAGTGTTCTACCCTGGTCAGATGGGATGCAGTTAATGGATGCATTTCGTGCGCCGCTCTATGAAGTTTTTAAATTGCTCGAAATTGTGCGCAATCATCAGAGTAGCGAAAAGTAAGTGACCTCCCATCTAAATACAAATGTACAAGTATATACACATTTAAATTTATGTAGATAAATGAGCTCTAGGGTGGACATTTTTGAAAGGCAACAGATATGTTTGAAAGAAATATTTTTAATATGGTTTTAACAAATTTCTACACTCCAAATAAGTAGCTGAAAATTAATATGAAATTATAAAATATTTTAGTTAGGTCAAAGTTTATCTAAATCAGCGGTGGGCAAGCATTTGCTTTCACTGCCTGCTGGTACCGACGAAAAAAACAAAATACACGCAGTGTGTGGATCGCTGCTCAACTCGAACCTCGCTGATAAGGGTTGTTGTTTTCCGTTTTGAAATATTTTAAATATTATACAATTTTAAGTATTTCACAAAACATATGCTTAAAAATTAGTAGATTATCTTGAAAATTTGTAGAATATTTTTTATAGTCTACTTATTGGATGAATTAACAATTTTTAAATCTGAAATTGTTAATCAAATTGATATGTACAATTTAAGGCCGATTTCTCATCTTCTACATAGCCCTATCTGTCACATTAACTTACAAATAAGAGTAACATAGATTTTTATCTGTCAAATTGCAGCTATTTTTATTCATAATTCCATAATCAATAAAATACAGCAAAGGTACCATTTTACAGAAAGAAAAGATAGATATTCTAACCTATAAAATTCCGTTGTAAAGTCTAAGGTTCGGTTCGCGGACTGTTTCCTAAACTTATCGAACATAACGTTATGGTTTAAACCTTGGTTCATAATTTATTAAATCATTCAAACATTTGTCCTCTATTTTCGGTAATTTAAAAATGTCTTAAAAATGAGCCCATCTCATAAACAGTCAATTTTGCAACGCTATTTGATGCGTCAAACAATAGTCGAATGGACCACATTCATTCTTTGAAATTGGAAGATATCAACTAATAGTATATTAATATGCGAGGATTATATTGCCATTTAACATCCTGACTTTTGCAATATTTCCCATAGAAATATCATAAAGTGGATCGTAAATTATTTCCAAAACGAAATATTCAAAATTGCGCTTTCCAATCAAATTATTTAAGATCTTAAAAAGTGACTTAAGTAATATTCTGAATTAAACAACTTTCCGAAAACAGAGAGCGTGCGGATTATAAATCTAAAAGGTTCGATTCTTGGTCCGATTCGAGAACCACGAAAAACTAGCACCGAACTGATTTTGCGAGGTTCGGTTCTGGACCAGTTTGCAGCCTTGATTTTAATAAAAATCCTGGAAAATAGTGAAAAAATTTAATTATTTTGAGACTATCGATATTTTTAAATGCTGGAAATGCAAACCAGATCTGTACCGAACGAAACCACCAATTCATGCATTATAACCAAACCAAAGGGTTATCTTTTTGATAATATTGAACTTAAACTACAACCGGCTAGATATTTTTTGCTTATAAAATTTCTTCCGAAAGCATTTTGGCACTTAAAATTTTGTCAATCACCAAATAATAATAGATAAGTTTACATAAACTGCCATAACATCTGAACCAACAACCCGATTTACGTTTTCTATCCTTTAAATAAAAGATGTAAGATGTCCTCACATTTTCTTCTTACATTTTAATGTGATTAAACCAGGAATCAAACCGCATTTCGGTTCCGGATCTGATACGTTCCAAAA
Source organism: Lordiphosa mommai (assembly GCA_018904225.1). NCBI lineage: Eukaryota > Metazoa > Arthropoda > Insecta > Diptera > Drosophilidae > Lordiphosa > Lordiphosa mommai. Next base: position 43,288 of record JAEIFT010000416.1, on the reverse strand, counting down.
CTTATATTTCGGTTAAAGGTTCTGTTAAGGTTCTAGGTTATTTCGGTATCAGGTTCCGTATTGGTACCTTTCTTTTTATACACTTGAAAAGTGTATATTAATTTTGCCCATAAACTATATATATTCTTGATCAGGACGACGAGCTGAGTTCATTTCCGCTTGTCCGTCCGTCCGTCTGTCCGTCTGTCTGTCCGTCTGTCTGTTTCTACGCGAACTAGTCTCTCAGTTTTAAAGCTATCGAGCTGAAATTTTGCACAGAGTCTTCTTTTTACTGCACGCAACTAATATGTCAGAACCGGCCGGATCGGATGACTATATCATATAGCTGCCATAGGAACGATCGGTCTAAGAACAAGTTCTAGTTAGAAAAACTTTTTTGTTTTCCATCGTAGCGTCACTAATCTTGGTATATGTTAGTTTTATATGATTCCACATAATTCTGTAAAAATGTGTTCAAATCGGATCACTATAGCATATAGCTGCCATAGGAACGATCGGTCGAAAAATAAGTCTTTGTGAGAAAAACTTTTTTGGTTTCCATCGTAGCGTCTCCAATCGTAGTATATATTTGTTTTATATGTTTCCACACAATTTTGAAAAAATTGATCAAAATCGGATGACTATAGCATATAGCTGGCATATAAACGGTCGGTCAAAAAACTACTTCTAGTGAGAAAAACTTTTTGTTTTTTATCGCAGCGTCTCCAATCTTGGTATATATTAGTTTTATATGCTTTCACATAATTTTGAAAAAAATTATCAAAATCGGATGACTATAGCATATAGCTGCCATAGGACCGATCGGTCGAAAAATGTGTTTTACTAAGAAAAGTTTTTTTTATGGTATCAAATTTTTATTTTCAATGATTTAAAAATTTTTAATATCGGATATCTATATCCTATATATATTTTACCGGTTAAATCAGTTGGAGTAAAGTTTTTCAAGTGTATTAAAACTTCGGCACAGTCGAAGTTAGCTTTGCCTTCTCGTTAATTTGGTATATCGAAACGTACCGGTATGAACCTTTAAAATTTAAAAATCCGTTAAAACCAATGACCTGACAGAGTGGAATAAGTTTGTATTCATACTTTTTGAATAAAAAGTGGTTACAAAGAAGGTTAATTAAAAACAATATACTTTACAACGAAAAAAAAAGTTCTTAACTTAATTGTGTAGCTGGCAGGAAGAACTTTTGATATGGAATACCAAATACACTGTATGCAGTTCTGAGAACTTTACCAACTACCATTTAAATACAATTTTAAAATTTGCTAAGATTTTTTCACCGGAGAAAACCCCAATTGATGCAATAAAACTGAAAAAAATTACTTAGAACCAAAACTGCACCGTTACGATAAATCGGTTACCGGTTCTTTAAAAAGAAAAGCATCGGTTACCGTTTTGAGTTTTAATCTGTTCTTTTCGGTATACGGGTTCTATTCGGGTTCAGTTTTCGGTTTGATTCCTTTAGATATTTAGGGATAGTTACGTCTGTACAGTAGAAATACCGCAAAGGCTTTTGCATTTTTTTAAACAGCAGACAAACTTATTGGTCTCTGTTTTAGCATTAGGCAGAAAATCTGTCTCACTAATACAGGAAGGCCAAATGGGTATACAAACATATATACAAAACAACTGTAGGACGATTTGTTTGATTTTGACGGGTTTTGCTACTAAAGACTAATGAAGATAAAGGTGGAAACCTTTTAAACAGCTGAATAATAATTCTCAATTGGATTTCTCTGTACCTAAGTGATAGAACACAAATGGATCTTTTCGGAATTCATATTCTAAATGTATTCAGGTAACCTCAAGTGTAGCTCAGGATAGTCACCTGGGACCATTAACTTTTACTTTATTAATTAATGATCTTCCTCGAGTCCTCAACCATTCACGCGTACTCCTGTAGGCCGACGATGCGGTGCTTTGTCTAACTTCTGATCTCTCGCTATATTTTGCAAGAAGATTTGGATGCGTTTCAGACTTGGTGTCAAGTTAATCTTTGTAAACCTTAATGGCTCAAAATGTAAGAGATTTTATAGAAGCTCACCTCAGCTGGTCACTTATACTATTGTTAGAGTACCATTGGAACGCTTGAACAATTAGGTAAATGATCTAGGGGTTATTCTGGATCATCAACTTAAATTCGATTCTCATGTTATCTTTACTGCCTTTACGTTCTTGGGCTTAGAAAACGTTGGTCAAAGAAATTTGACGATCCCTATTCGACCAAGATTCTTTATTCCTCTCTTGTTCGTCCAATTATGGAGTAAGGATCGTCTGTGTGGTCTCCAGACAGTGGGACAGTCATAATGATTACTTTAACATTTCTTTCTAAAAAATTATTACTAATTTTCAAATAAAGTTTTTCATTGTATTATAAATGTCCACCCTAAATGGTACCCTGACATTGTCGTGACATTTAATTCAATCAAACCAATTATAATGAAACTTCCCTTTTTTCCAGTCAACGCACACTGGAGCACAATTGTCTGCATGTGGAGAATGTGAAACGTGGTGCTCAAGGGCAACTGGATCAAATCTTTCCGGAATATGGCTGTCTATTGTTATCACCCGCTAATCTATGGACACAAGATGCACAGAACTTTACCAGAGATACAAATATACTGACCACAATATATCAATATCATGTAAGTGAGTGGGAGAACTGTCGAGTGTGTGTGTGTGCCCTAATGTGTTTGTTAATTTCATGCCTCATTGCATAACCCAGAGAGTTTCGCTGTAATTTGTTTGATAATCACTTAAAATGGAATGGAAATGCTGTAATACCTATGCATATTACCGACCTTCCCCTAATCTAAAACTGCATTACACTGTGTAAATATTTATGGTTTTTGCGTATGTATATATTATGAGCCCAGTCTAAACAAGCCGGACCTTTGATATTTCCCCCTGTTTGCTATTTCAGCTAAACTCTAATGTTTAAAGCTCGGTTTTTTTTTTGTTTGTGCTAATGAGGGGCGCACACACACAATCCAGACAATAGATCTCGTATACACATATATATATATTTCATATAAGGATTCTGACTCATGGTTATAATTGTTCTCTTTTTTTATATTTAAAATTATGCCGGTAACTTTTATTTTGTTCTTATCTTAAAGGGCCTTGAACTTGTATGCCAATTAACAGCAGTTTTGTTTATAGTTTGTCACATATGCAAACATTATGAAGTGGAAATTTTTTTTATAAGATTTCTTGATATGATAATGCAAGAATTTCTAGAAAATCCATGATAGTCGTTTTAGTCAGAAATCGCTTCAGATAATGAAATACGCACCTGAACTCTGCCTTTCCCAAAAAAAGGAACAAAAAAATGGTTTGTAAAGCCAAATGATAAGCGACTGAGTCAAGAAATAAAAATGCTGATTTGGAAGTAGAGTTAGATAGAAACCAAAATCACAATCTTTGGCTGTGTTGAAGTTTGTATACCCTTTATACGAACTATCCGTAAAGTTTTTTAAGTTTACTAAATTGAAGTAAATTATTTAGAAGTAGGAATGCAAACCGCTCAGAACTATTTCGGTTCTGTGCTTCAAAGAGTTCTAACTCTAACGTTTCGGTTTTGAACATGGTTTAAGGAGAAAGTTTCAAGTTAAACTAGAAGATTATTCCTAAAAAAATCTCATAATTAAAATACAGGTTTTGGAATGATGTGACTGTTTTAAACCCCTTTATAGTATTTAATATAGCCAGTTATAGACATCTCGAGGTCATATAAGATATGTTTGCCTATAACTATAGGTGTCGATCGCTTCAGTACACAATGTGACTGTTTTAACGACCTCTATAGTATTTAAACTAGCAAGTATAAGGAGATTTAAGTAAAGTCTATGTTATATTTGCTCAGTGCTATAAAACTGGGCACACTCAATAATACCACAGGCGACTGTAAGCACAGTGCTTGCCTTTGTTGTTTTTCTTTTGCCCAAAAGTTTGCAACGCATTCAAATATTCAAAATATATATTCTTGATCAGGTTGATTGAGCTTTGTCCTTCCGGCTATCTGTTTCAAAGCAGTCTCACAGTTGTAGGGCTATCGAGCTTAAATTTTGCATTAAATTTTAACTTACTTTATATTCGATATCGAACGTTTTGAACCGAGTTAGTCAATCAATTTGACAAATCTTATTGAAAGTGAAAACCTGAACCGTCCGGTATATCTTACTTAAAGCTAATTTTAAAAAGGTATATACCGAATTACAATTTATAAATGGGGCTACAAATAAGTTTCAAACACTTCAAACTTAAAGTTTAAAAAAAGAATTTTTTTAAGAATATTTTTCATATATTTTTGAATTCAAAAACTAAGAAAAAATCAAAAGTGGTTTATTTATTCCCCGTTCATTTAAATACCCTAATTACGACTTTCAAGGTTTGGTTTTAAAAAATCTATGGATAACAGGCCCGTAGCTAGATGTTTTATTTCTATTTTTTGACAGTAATAATTATTCAGTTAGTGTCTTATTTTAAGTTTGAAGGATACGGCTCCTGTAGACAATCCTAAAGGTTCTCCTAAAAAAGGCGTTTGGCGGTGATCACTCTGTCTCTGGTTTGGCTTATCAGAAATAAAAAAAACCAGATAGATTCTTTTAGGGGATAGATGAATGCTGGGATTGATCGAAGGACTAGTTGAAATTTCAAAATTATCGGATATCTTAATCCTTCGATCAATCCCAGTAGAATATATCTAAGACGGTTGTGTGAAAATCGCTTCACCGACTTTAAAAACACAGTTTTAGGAAAAACGTGGTGTCGTCTAGAGGTGGAGAACTATCGATGGCACTATCGATGGTTGGGCGCTATCGAGTCGCCATCGATAGTAACCCTGCACTATCGATAGTTTTTTTGCAAGCTTAAAAAAAATAATAGTTGCGCTTAAAAACGTTATTTTCTAAATCTTAGCTCATCAGAGTTGATTTGTCAAATTAATCTATGTGTTCCTTTTAAACCCACTCGGAACTTTATCCCCTAATCTTTAAAACGTTGTCAAACTATGTTTTGCATGCATGAACCGATTCGTGTTCTTTGTGCTGATTACAATAAGCTGTACCAAGTAATTAGCTTAGAAGAATCTCTTCCTGGTATCAAAACCTCTTTTTTAACCTATTTAGCACCAAGTTTGCCTTTATTTAGTGTTTTCCTATGCGTTTTCGTGTCACACGTTTGTGTCTGAGCATATTTTACCTGGGGTTTGCGCGTAACAATCTTCGGCTTCGTGACCCTTGACGTCCAAACAACAACAATAAAAAAAAAATAAAAATTGTGAAGTCTAATTTGGACCCCAGGTTAAAAAAATAGGGTTTCAAGAATTACTTTAATGCTAGCATCAGAGTTTCCATAAATAATCGGAACCCTCAACCTAATATTAATGCCAAAGATAAAACCAAAAGTGACGGAAACAATTTAATAGTTCGTTTTTAATAAACTATTTATAATTTTTTTTAATTTTTGGCTTTTTTAAACATAAGCGTTTAATTAACATACTATCGAAAACTATCGCGCACTGTCGATGGTTTCTAAAACTCTATTGTTGTCTATCGATGGTGCTGACTATCGATAGTTCATGATACCCTCTGCAGCTTTTAATAGGTCAAATTGATGTTGTCGACGAGCTATACTTCCTTCGCAGAATGATTTTCGGAGCTATTTTCCATATCAACTGATTAAAACTTGAATTATTTTTTTTTTGTGTAAAACCACCTACATATCTTTTTAATCATTTTTCGTTGATGCAATCTTCATAAATTTGGAATACGGCTTTATCAATATCAGTTGGTAAAGTCAGAAACAGGGTGTCAAACCGGAACCCGAACCGGAACCGTATACCGAAAAGAACCGATTGAAACTCAGTACCAGAACCGGAACCGTTATTATTTATTTTTTGCGTACCGGTATTTCGGAACCTTTATTTTTGGAACCGAAATGACCGAAAAGAACCGAAACATTGTACCGGTACAGTTTCGGTTCTGAGTTTTTTTTTGTTATTTCATTTTTATTGCTTCAATCAGGGATTTCTTCAGGGTAAAACGCAGGGTAAACGTAAGCAAATGTAAAGTTAAGGGACCATCTGGTATATACTGAAATTTTCAATAAAAATAACAATTTTATCTTATTTCATTGCATCTATTTTGGTTCAATAAATTCCAAATATTATTAATTTATCCATAATTTTTGCATTTACAAAGGAAATGAAATAATAATTGGCCCAAATGGACTTAGCCATTAGGCTGCTATTAAGCAGGGTTAAATTGTGATCGGTAACGTTATCTGAAAACAGCGTATTTAACATTTCATCAGATATCAAGAGATCTTCTTGCTCTTCCATTATTAGTACATTTTTTCTGAGGTAAAGTTTATTATGTTTAATTTTCCTTCTTTAAACCTACTTTTTGTTGTGTAGGTTGCTACCATTTCTATTATATCTTCAGATTAAAGGATTATTAAATTATACCGGTACATACCGGTACGTACCGGTACCGGTAACAGAACCTTTTACCGAAACATTAGTTTCGGTACGTACCAGAACCGGAACCGGAACCGAAATTCGATTCGGTTTGATTCCCTGGTCAGAAAGTCATGTGTAGAAGAAGATAATGTGTTTGTAGCCCTAAAGTGTCCTTACAAATATGGGTATATCTTCGGAAATATTTACCGGACTTGTTTGAAATTTTCAGAGAATATACTTAAATATTCCGAAAATGCAAAAACAAAATTTTTTTGATTTTTTTTTAAATGCTAACTGCGTATAACCACTTTACCAAGTTTTTATAATTTTTTTTTTTTTTTTTTTACTAATTTGCCTTAGCTTAAGTAACAGCAATTATAGCATTTGCACGAAATTCAAAGTTTCCCAAGTTTGGAATCCTGTACGAAAAAAGTCTATATATTGGATAGGCAAAAAAAAAAAAGCCAAACTAAAAAATTTTTATTTTCTTATTTCAACACAGAAAAATTCAAAATTGCGATCCCAATTCTATAAAAAATAAAAGTGTTCTTCCAAAAGCCTGTAAAAAGGACTACAAATTGTTGCCTAGTGTAATCATTAAGTATTTTGTTTTTAAATAAAGGTATATAATATAAGCTGGTTATTTGGTGAAATATATATCTTGTTATGAAACAAAATGGAAGAATCAGCAGTCTAAGTTCTTGGGGTAGAGACTTATGCCTTAATGACAGTTTCCGTGTTATGTTTTTTCTGTGTAAGAGCTATATTAAAAGTTACACCAAGATTGGTAGCATTGCCAACATACTCATACCCCCAACTGTCTGGTTTTTGGGTGTTTTAAAGTTTTAATAATTCAACTTTTTTTTTGTTTTTTTAATCCTTTATGGTACTACTTGGACCGCGATAATTCACTAGGTTAGTCACTTCTGACAACTGTTGTTGAGCCAAAAAAAAAAAAAATCATAAAAAATAATGATTGGGTTGCTGACCACACTCAAGGTTCCCCTTTCCCCCTCGACGACACACACACACAAACACACACACTCTCTACTGATAAGACCCTCCTCTATGTTTTATGATTTTTCTAATCTAATCTTCCTACCCTCCCTCGTTTCTCTCCATCCACACAGAATCTACAAAAATCGAAAGTATCCACGGCCGAAATGTTATTTGGCTTACCCATGCAGGATACGGGCTTTAAACGTTATCCTTTAAGAGCACGCTCTAGGATCATACAATATGCCGTGACCTTGATATTGAAGCAAAATGATGCGGAATATTTGGAAACATTAAAGGAGAAACTTTTACGTTATTATCCACCATTGCCGGTGGCTATGCCCGAAGAGCCTTCCTCGACAATTACCTACATCTTTTATCCGGGAGAGTATAAAATTTGGGAGTTTCTACCCTTGACGGTGGCTTTTATATTGGTGTTCGTCTATGTGTACTTTTCGGTGCGCAAAATGGATGTATTCCGTTCACGATTTCTGCTGGCCCTATGCAGTGTCTTCACCACCGGCGGTAGCCTGGCCATGTCTTTGGGTTTATGCTTCTTCTTTGGTCTAACCATTTCGCTACAATCGAAGGATATATTTCCATATTTGGTCATATTACTGGGATTGGAGAATAGTTTGGTTATAACCAAAAGTGTGGTATCCATGGATGATACATTTGATGTGAAAATCAGAGTGGCTCAGGCTTTAAGCAAGGAAGGTTGGCATATATCAAAGACTTTGTTAACGGAGATTACCATATTGACCATAGGATTGGCCACATTTGTGCCGGTTATACAAGAGTTTTGTATATTTGCCATAGTTGGTTTATTATCGGATTTTATGCTCCAAATGTTGCTATTTTCGACCATATTGGCCATGAATATTAAACGAACCGAATATACCACAGAGGCTAAGCATTTGCCCAAAATGATGTTAAGCTGTACCCAGGGAGGAGGAGGAGCTGGGGGAGGAGGAGGAGCAGGTTTTCGTTTCTTTGGAGCCAGTCCCACGTTGCCTCCCTTTGTACCTGGAACCTTTCAACGTTCACAATCCCAACCGAAATTATATTTTGCCGATACCCTAAACGGAGATCGTTCACCCTTGGTCAATGGGCATGCCAATCTAGCCAAGGAGCCACGTATACCCAAACGTATAAAGATTGTTAATTTCTGGGCACGTACACGCTTCTTTCAGCGTGCCTTTATGGCTTGGATGATTGTGTGGATCTGCTCGATAGTGTATAATTCGGGTTGCTTGGAACAGTTGTTTAGTATACAAAATAATGGCACCATGAACGCTGCCTTGGAGTTACAGCGACGCCTGCAGGCGGGACAGGGAGCCGTACGCAGCTTCTTTCAGGGCTGGCAACCTACCACTAGCAGCAGCTCCCCCAGTAGCAGCAGCAGCAGCAACACTCACTCCTATACACCCAGCTTGGAACCTCTGCAGGATGAGAATGATATCAATGAGACGGTGGCCGAGTTGCTACGCCTGCGTTATCCCAACTTTGACTTGAACTATTTCCTCTCCAATTTCCATTGGTCGACCATTATGAAGCAATACAATGTCTCATTGAGTGGTCATTATGTCACTTTGCTGCCCACCATTAGGCTTACCCATGCCATTGCTCCAGAAAGAGCCACTTTATTGCGTAATCCTCAAGAGCAAATTCAGCAGAATTTTGAATGGAAAGCCTTGGCAGCCGCTTTGGATCCTTTGGACTTTAATGATAATGATGCCTTGAGAGAATCACCCATGGTCATGCCTGGCGGTATGCCGTTAGTGCCCAAAAGTCCCATGGAAATCTTTTTTGCCATTCTTCTCTGCTGCATCAGCATCTTTGTTTTGTGCTACACCATGGTGGTATTTTATCGTTGCATCTGTACGCGTAACTATGCCGAATGGCGTTCCAGTTGGCATGAATCCGAGGCCCCGCACAAACAAACCGAACAAATTCTAGAGGGTGTGCCCACCCAGATTGCCGGTCATAAGCATCGCATCGAGTGTTTGGTTTCGGATGGTGCGTACATCATTAGCTGTTGCCTTAAGGGACAGATTCGTGTGTGGGATGCACGCAGTGGTGAGCAGTTGTCCAGCATTGGACGCTCGGATATGCAGATTATGTCCCAGCCACGACAGGATGGCCAGACGCTGGTGCGCAAGTTGCCCATTTCACCGGTTTGGTGTCTGGACTATTTTGATAATCTCATTGCGGTGGGCTGTGCCAATGGCCGTGTGGAGTTGTGGGAGAGTCCGGCCGGAGTGCTCAAGTGTGCCTATCAGGAGGATGCAAAACGAAATCAGGGCATTACCCATATACATTTGAATGGAGATCGGGTGATAGTGGCACGTTTGAATGGACGTTTGGATTTCTATCGCTTGGAGACGTACTATAAGGGGAAGCAGATCGATTGGGGATTCACCTCGGCCTACAGACGCAGTAAGTATATACGGTTAAATATATAACATTATCGTTATTCGTTTCGGTTTTAATCTTAGTTTTAAAGTATTCTGTGTTTTGTGCTACGGCTTTAAGGCCTCCTTCCTGATGGCATAAAAACGTATTTCGGCACTATGTTTCATATAAATAGAAGCACTTTTGAAAGCTTTGAAAGCTGAGTGCTTTTGAAAAGCTGTCTTATTTATATGAAGCATAGTGCCGAAATACATTTTTATGCTATCTGGAATATGAGGCCTTTAAAAAGAAAATCAAGTTTTTTTCGGTTTTGGTATTTTTATAAATGAATAAAAATGGAAAGTATTTAGTATCGTATTTTTCAGTGATCAGTTTCAATGGTTAACCCCCGCTCTTTTGATTTAAGACTTAAAGAAAATATATATTTGATCTTATTTGCCTCGAACTCTTTTCCTGAATCATAGGTAAAACATATGAGGCCTCAAATTGGAAAATTGTAAATTGAAAAATACACACTGAGGCTTGCTTAAAAGCTAACAGACAATTGGTGGAAGTAACAAGACTGTTTCAAGATAACCATATCTCTCATCAGACTTCCTCTTGCTCAATGTCAAGTCTTTTTCCCAATAGCTTTCTCCATTTCTCCATTAATTAATATCCAAATCTAAATTTAGATTGATTTATATCAAATTCCAGATTACACTAATGGCTAAAAGTCATAGAAACTATTTTCATTAATAGACTTTCAATCTTGCAAATTTCCAAATAGAAAAATTTGTAAAAAAAAATATTTTCGATACTGTTATCATTTAGTTTGAACCCGCTGCGAATTGATTTCTAATTTTGAACTGGTTTGAACCACTTAATAATATTACTCCATGCCAATAGCTTACATAATTTCTGAAATAGTGCTCTGAACCACTTTGTAGCTAGTTTAAACTAGTTCGAAACCAGTCTTGAACCAGTTAAATCTCAATCTCCATATTACAAATTTGGATCAAGATCATATCCATATATATTTAGGATCAAACCTTTACAAATTTAAAAAAAAAAAATGAAACTAAACCACTTTTTAAAACTGGTTCGGAACCTGTCTTGAACCAGTAAAATATCTATCTCCGTATTACCAACCTACACATAAAATTTCAAATTCAAAGCTTAAACAATTTCTGAGTAATCGCTCCGAACCACTTTAGAACCGTTTTAATCTGGTTCGGAACTGGTCTTAAACCAGTAAAATGAAAAACTTCATATTATCAACCAACACACCGATATTCAGGTTCATAGCTTAAAAAGTAATATTAATAATGTGATATCGAATTTAAATCTGGTTCGGAACCCGATTCAATCAGAAAAAATAACTCATAATTTTAAGTTCATTGCTTAACTAATTTCTGAAATATGGTTCTACCCACTTATGAACCGAATCAATGAGGTCCGAAACAAGGTTTGAACTAGAGAAAATCTTACCTACACACCAAATTTCCATTTAAAGGCCTCATTCCAGATACCATAAAATCATATTTCTGCACAATACTTCATATGAATAGAAACACTATTGAAAATCTTTGAAAGCTGAATGCTATTAAAAAGCTGTCTTAATTATGCTTAAAATTTAATTGACTGACTGACTGACTGAGAGCACATTTAAATTCACTTTTCCAATTTTACCTAAGCAAGCCAGCCGAGCATGCATCAATAAAATAAGCTGATTGTAGTCTGTCAAGTAAAAGAAATTTGATAAAAACAATACAATTTTTCACAAAATTGACAAGCAGTTTTAAGCAGTTCATAATTTATCCAAGCAGTAAACTATTAATCATAGCAGATTACATTAAATCCAAGCAGTTCACTGCTTGAATTTAATTTAAAGGCGGACTCACACGATACGACAATTGCCCATATATGTATAAAGCATTACACAGATATGGTACTGAACCACTTTTGAACAGGAACAGTCTATTTTGGAATCTATATCTAACTCCATATATAACCCACCCACCGCAATTTCTACTGAATAACTTACTTTATATCTGAGATATATGTAGCTCTGGACCGGGGTTACAACAAAATTTCGCCAGGAAAAACGATATATTTCGCTAGATAAAACGACATAATTTCAAACTGGTTTACAGAGTTGGGACCATGTCCTATGGCCCTTTCGTGATTTACATACTGCGAACATTTTATAAAGATCGGTTTAGTAGTATGTATGGATTTGGCAGTATGGATATATATATGTATGGATTTAGCAGTGTTAAGTAACGTTTTGATAACAAAAATTCAGATATGAATTATATCATCTCGTTCCTTTTTTTTTGGCAAAGGAATAAAAATAAATGTATTTCATATTTTCTTTAAGTATCTAAACATTTTTATATGTTATTTTAAAAGAAATATTTACAATACAATAGTATTGTGTAGTATTTAAGAGAAAACGAAAAATTTCTGTATTTTAACCACCTCTCCAACTGTTTACTTTTTCCATAGCTCACGTACGAACCGGTTCGACAGGCAGTCTGGGATTGATGTTGCAACATCAGCGTGGTTCCCAAGACCCCACCCAAAAGGCCACCAAGGAAGAGATGAAAATCACCCTAGAGGGCGTACGTTTGGCGCATCAGCAGCCCATCACCTGCATGCAGGTGGTCAATGATATGGTCTTTACGGGCAGCCAAGATCATACTCTTAAGGTGGGTCACACTTTTAAATCAAATATTGCTGATATTAATGATTTTTGTATTCCAGGTTTATTGCCTTAACAAATCGGATATAGAGTACACACTGCATGGACACTGTGGACCCATTACCTGCCTCTTTGTGGATCGCTGGCAGCCGGGAACTGGTGGGTCCGGATCGCAGGATGGCTTGCTATGTGTATGGGATTTGTTTACGGGCGCCTGCATGTACAATATACAGGCCCATGATGGGGCAGTCAGCTGTTTGGCCTGTGCCCCCAGCTATGTGATCTCTTTGGGCACAGATGAGAGAATTTGTGTGTGGGAACGCTTTCAGGGTAATTTGTTGACCACCATTAATATCTCCAATGCCTATTCGAGTTTGTTAATGCTGACGCCCTCGCTGCTGGTCACCAGCAAAATGGGTAAGTTTTGCCTTAAGTGGGTTCTGTCCGAATTTCATTTTCGCTTTTCTTTCCAGGTTCCCTTATTGTCTGGGATGTACGCACTGGTCAGCCTGCACGCGAAGTTAAGCTAGACTTTGCCAATCTTCAGCTGTGCCCCAAGATCATGATGCTTGCCTGTGACTCTGTGGTCTGCGATTATGGCACTGAAATTCGTGTCGTACGCTTTCCCATTGTGGCCGATAAATGTCACTAGAGGGCGAGATGAATTTATTTTATAAAAAGGGAGGAGAGGGAAAGAGAACAACTCCTAAACTTTAAGCTTAGCTTAAGACTTTGACAACAAATTTGACGCATTCATTAATTTATAATTGTTTAGGTTCATATCTGCACTACTACAAGTTAACCAGTGGCGTTGTGTGTTTATAATTTATAACTTGGATATAAATTTATATATTTTTGCATCATAAAATAGTGTCTTAAAAGCGCCTCAGCCTAACATTTAATGTTAAATTATCTAATATTTAAATACCATATATATTATATAAAATATATTTATTATAGAATTGCGTACGCTTAATTTTTCTATATGAAAAGTAAAATGTATAATTTTGAAAACTGTTTGGTTTTATTTCAATTTTGGGTTCACCCTACACTGGTCGGCATTTTTTGGCAAAAATTTTTTTCATAATATCTTTGAAACAAAAACGAAAGTGTTAAAATTTTTATGGCATACTAGTACAGAAGAGAGCTTTCAAAAAGCATAAGAGTTTACGTCGTGATTACATAAGGACTAAATAATGTAAATGGTTAAAATTTGACAAATTTGAAAATGATTATTTCAAGAGGAGAAAATCTAAATGGTATTGTTAAAATTCACGCTGCGACGGTTCAGGATCCATATCTTAAGTTAGTTCAATTGAACCTAAAATAAAAGCTACCATTCAACGTAGAGCATTATAGATTTTTATAGAAAAGCTTTATTTGTAAATAAGGTATCATCGAAACCGTTTATCCAATATTATCGATTTGAAAAATACCTAGCGCTCTGAATTAAAAAGAAATTCAAATTTTTATTGTTGTTTTATTACTAAAAAAAGTAATAGAATCAAACTTTTTTATAATGCAAAATCTTTAGATCGATACGAACTTATAACATAAAAGTTTATGTTAAGGACTGGTCGTATCAGTAAAACAAAATAAAAAAGCGTATACAACAGGGTTGAGAGCCATCGGCATTTTCGTTCAATTCACTAAAGTCTTTGAAGGGAGTGAAAATCGTAGAAAATCGTCCTTTGGGTAAATCAAACCAAAATAACCAAATATTATTCCTAGCAAGCTAATGTAACTTTTATGCTTTTTGAAAGTCTCGTACAGTGCATAAAAATTAATCAGATTTTTTGTTTCAAAGATATCAGAACAAATTTTTGTCAAAGATAATTGTGCCGACCAGTGTAAGTATCAACGCGTTTTTTGGTCCACGTAAATGTTTGTTATCGATAACAGGCAAGCAGCTGTTTATGTTACCTCCGCGCTTGCATTTGGCCAAAATGTTTGCCAATGTGTTAAAATTATTAAATAATCCCAAAAATCCTCACCTTTTGTTAATAAATTTGCGTAATTTAACTGCCGCCAGCCAAAGTAATGAAGTGGGCTCGTCCACTTTGCCTCCGCCTGCAGAGACCAACACTGCCAAGCGAGAACAGTTGGAGCAACTGCAGCAGAAGTCGTTAAACATAGCCGTCATAGGTGTACCCAATGTGGGCAAAAGTACCTTCATTAATCATATTATCAATCATAGGGTAAGCCTCTTAGTTGTGTTTTTTGACAATCTCTCAACTTACTGCCTTTTCAGGTCTGTCCCACCTCTGCCAAGGTGCACACCACGCGCAAATCCAATGCAGCCATTTGCACCACCGGCCATACCCAACTGGTGTTCTTTGATACTCCCGGTTTGGTCACACAGCGTGAGATACGCAAACATCATTTGGAGCAGAGTTTCCGCAGTTCCTATCGCCATGCCATACAACATGCGGATGTAATAGCCGTTATGCATGATGCCTCTAACAGTTGGACGCGCAAGGAACTGCATCCCACTGTCTTGGATACCCTAAAAGCCTATACGAATTTGCCCAGCTTTTTGATACTCAACAAGATTGATGCCTTGAAATCCAAGCGTGTGCTGCTGGATTTGATTAAGACCTTGACCAATGATACGCTGACAGGCAAGAGAAGCACCAAGGTGGTTACACGGGAGGAGGGTACACCACTGAGAGAGCGTGTCAGCAGTTGGAGTCATTTTAGTCAAGTGTTTATGGTGTCCGCTTTGACGGGAAATGGCCTAAATGAATTGCAGGATTATCTGTTGAGTGTGGCACAGCCTAGAGAGTGGAAATATGCCGCGGATGTGCATACAGATGCCACACCAGAGGCTATGATTGTGGAGAGTGTGCGTGCCAGATTGCTGGACTATTTGCCACAAGAGATACCCTATAATTTGAAATGCGAATTGGAGTACTACAGTGTGGAGAAGCGTAAGTAGCAAGTATTAAGCACAAAAAATGGACTTAACATGTTCTCTTTTAGATGTGATTTATACCTCGGTGCAAGTGCAATGTCCCACTCCACGCATAGAACGTTTGATTTGTGGAGAGTCCAATGGCAAATTACGACAGATCACTGAACGTGTCACTTCCGATTTGGTGGAAATGTTTGGTCAGGCAGTGTCTTTGACTATTTCTACTGCTTCGCCGGGAGGGAAGAAGAACGCGGAAAATTAAGTTTAACTTATAAAAAATATATTCATAACAATTTCAAATGCTTAATCAATCCATCCAACTCCTCTGCCTGGGCTGGACCCAAACCCAACACCGTGGCCGTTCCCGCCTCCAGTTGTGTGCGCCCCGCATCTTGCACCAAAGCAGCCACCACTTTGCCTTCCTTACCCTTCAGCGCCAAGGCCTGTAGTTCTTCATAGTTATTTACACGTAGCACTATCTTTGGTTGACCCATTAAACACCAACGGCGCAGCACATCTCGTTGCTCCTCTGTACCCTGCGAGGCATTCTGATAGCACATGACCGCCGCATGAGCACATTGTGCCGCCGTTTTGCCCTTGCTCATCTTCAGATCGCCACGCACTATAAGCGCCAACTTGGTAGGCGGTTCGGCCAGACAACTGAATAGTTTACTTAACATTTTTATACTTTTGGCTCTGTTGGTCCACATATTTTTGCATGCACGTTTTGAATTCCTTGACTTTGTCTTGGCACATACGCCAATCGCCTGTTTCGGCAATGCACTCCTGGACCTTATAGTGTAACTCAATGCAGCCGGTCTTCTTAAGCATCAATTCCACGGGATCCTGATCCGAGGTTGACGACATGTTATGCAGGCAATCTGGAGCAAATTGATAAATATTAAAGAAATAAGACCACAATGTGCACGCGATTGTTCCTAACGGCACCCACTGGTGGTATGCGTGTCATGGGCGGCACAGGCAAGGGTGGTATTGCAGCCGGTGGGGCTATATTCTTAGGGAAATTGGCCACAAACCCATTGTCGCCAAATCCTTCGCCACTGGGAGCACGCGGCATGGCTGGCGGTGGTGGCATGGCAGGCTTGGGTGGTGGTGGACCCGAGCCACCTGGCTTGCGCAGTTCCGGTGGCAGCACACTGCCCACGTTCACTTGTCGCAATTAATCAGCCAAAAAAAAAAAAAACCAGACGAAACTGCTCAATCTCGTAAGCGTCGTAAGCCCCTCCTGTCCCTGTTATCACAAAATCGATTTTTTTCTCCTATTGGCGAGGGCGGAATTCGTGGCGTGCGGAGGAGTGTGTGCTGTTTTGCTAATCTCTAAGCTTACCCACCTTTCAAAACAGAACGGCAGACCGATGGTCCTGCGCAGCTATAGACACACAGACGAACACACACACACACCCTGAAAAATGCATCAGCTGGTCTTGTTATCGAATATCGAATGTATCGAATGTTTTTGTTTATTTACTTTTTTTTTCAGTGTGGCTTCACTTTCTGCCAGTGTGGCTTCACTTTCCCTGCACGTGGTGTTTCATTTCCGGCCAGTGTGGCTTCACTCTCTGCCAGTGTGGCTTCACTTTCCCTGCACGTGGTGTTTCATTTCCGGCCAGTGTGGCTTCACTCTCTGCCAGTGTGGCTTCACTTTGGATATAAAAACACAAAAACAGCTGTTCCGTCGAAGCCGTATCGATAGTTTTTTTTTTTTTGACTTTATCGCTGCGCTAGCGATGGGGGTTGGTCGGTATGGCAGTGACCAGATACAGATATCGATTATGTGCGCGACATATCGATTAATTATTGTAATTTAAACACAAACAGATGATTAAGAAAGCCTGGTGTTGCATAAGCCACGATTTCAAAAGACGTGTTTTACTTCGGTTATATAAATTAAAAAGTTAAATTGGCTTCATTTACAAAATCAGCAAGTTCTCTCATATGTTGTAGAACTCCTGTTGACAAAACATCTTTTGTTGATGAAAACATATTAAATAGTACATATTTATTTCTTAAGGAGCTAAGTCTTGGACACTTGAAAATAAGATGGTCAGCTGATTCGGCAGTGTTGCATGTGGGACAGTTATCTGAGTCAATAAAGTTACATTTACGGTAGAAAACATTATCATAAGTATGATTTGCCATGAGTCTATTTATTAGTTTAATATCTTTAGCATTCCACTTTACATTCTTATGCCACGGAGATGTTGGTATATTAGGAAACAAATCGAAAAAAAATCTTCCAGTTATTGTGCAAGCCTCCTTATAATGGTTATTCCACAAACTGTATATTTCCTTTTTGATTACTCTAAGAGCCTCCCCGATTGAGTATTTTAAATTAATATTAATACCGTTTGTAATGGCAGATTTGGCAGCAAGATCAGCTTGTTCATTAATACTAATGCCTTTATGCCCAGGCACCCAATAGAGATCAACAGCAACAAGATCAGGCCATGTAAGAAGATTATGAATGTCAGCAACAATATACGACTCTGATTTGGAGGTATTTAACGAAAAAAGAGCACCCAAGCTGTCCGTTAGGATGGACAGCTTTTTAATATTCAGTCTTTTAGCTAAATGACAAGTGAGATTTATGGCTACTAGTTCAGCCATAGTAGATGACATTTTTATACTAGATTTGTACTTGAAAGTTTTATTTCTAATAATATCACAAATCCCAATACCAATCATTTTATCACAGATAGATACTGAAGCATCTGATGCAAAAATATGATACTGTTCAGAACGGAGCTTATGCATAATTTCATTATATGTGACTAATATTTGTTCATTTGAGATATTTGACTTGTTTTCTTTAAAAGGGCTCAGATGAAACTTAATGCGCTTGTTGAACATATATTGACTTGGAGATTTGGTTTCTTCTAAAATATTTTTGAACTGATTTGCCACAAAAGAATAGGAGGAGTTAACATTTAGACATCTGGCATGTTTTAGGTACAAATCATGATTAAGACATTTTATCCTGAGCAACTCCTTGACAGTGAGGTACAGCGCCCTATATTTAGGGGGCATCTCACCAGCTAGTGCAAAAACTATGTGCTGCGGTGTGTCCGGAGGGACACCAACACATCGTCGAAGTGCTGTAGACTGCTTAGCTGCCAGTCGCTTGCTATTACCAATATTTAAATTGGCCATAGTGGTCAATGCATATTCTGATTTTGACCTAATATATGATCGATAGATGTTAGTGGCAATATGGGGCCTTAGACCACTTTTTATATTGGTAGCCATCTGTAGGAGACGAAAACCAGAACTAAAATCATTTCTTATTTTCTCAACATGTTTTTTATCAGACATATTCGACGAGATAATTCTACCAAGAAATTTAAATTCTCTAACCATGCCTATATCCTGATTCTCAATTTTAATGTTGATTATCGTCCTACTATAAGGTGTAAAAGCCATGACAGATGATTTGGAAGCATTGAAACTAAGTCCAATGTCCTTGCAGAGAAGGTAAAAATCTTCCAACTTAGCCTGAAGATTCTCTTCAGCAAGTTTGAAAGTCTGCTTACTTGACATTATGATGAAATCATCCGCATATTGAAATATTTGTGTGTCTGGATCTTCAATTTGATGTAAACGCTTCGTATAAATATTAAAGAGAACAGGAGAGAGACAGCTTCCCTGCGGTAAACCATCTCTCACCACCTCCCTTCACCACCAAGTCTCAAAAACCTAATGGATAAGAATTTAATAATCCAATGGACAAAAGGTTGCGGGATTTTTTCAGCTAACAAGATTCGATACAAGATATCTAGTTTCACACAATTGTAAGCATTTTCTATATCCAAAAAAGCAACAACTACTTTGGCAGACCTAGATTTCAAGTGACTTACTGTTGAAATAACGTCGTTTATGCACATCGCAGCACTTTTTCTTTTCCTATATGCATAGCATCTATATGGCAGGATCATTTCATCTTCCAACAAAATTGTTAGTCGATTTTTAATCATGCCATTTAGAGTTTTTGCAAGGACAGATATTAATGAAATAGGTCTAAAATTCCTGATATCATTAAGATCTTTGCCACATTTAGGAATGGGACAGATTTTAATTGATCGCCATTGTTCAGGTACCTCACATTTTGTAAACTGGTCATTAAAACATGCCAAAAGCTTCTCTGCAACATCCCTATTAAGCGCAGCAATCATCTCATACGTTACTCCATCAAAACCCCCAGCAGTAGATTTTTTGTTCTTGATAACTATTGCCATCTCCTCAAGCGTAAAATCAGATTCCTTATGTAAGAGACAGGCATCAAGATTAAGAGATGGAAGTGTCAAGGACGAGACTGGAACTTGGCTTTTAAGAAAGTCAAGGTAGTCTCGACTCATTGACACAGCCCACTCTGACTTTTGAGATTTGCCCAAACCTTTAAGGTTAGAAAGAAAGCGCCATGCTTTCTTTGACGATGGTTGCTCATTAATTTCATCAATTTTACTAAGATAGGATTCACGTTTTGCCTTCTTGACAGCACTGTTCCAGATTTCACGATCCTTACTGGCTTCCTCAAAATTTCCAATACATGGAAATTTGATTGCCTTGGATTGTGAAGCTCTGAAAATTCTATTAAGACGTGTCAAATCGTCATTCCACCAGAATTTGGGAGTTCTACCATTTAATTCGTGTGTAGATGCCTTAATTTTACTTTTAATCTTACTAGTAAGATCCTGAATGTCGCTGAAATCCACAATATTGGTTAAACTGTTGAGAAGCTTTTTCTTAGAAATAAAAAATAATGGCTTTATATCAATATTATCAATAGTGAAACTGATGGGAAAATGATGGCTCCCACCAATCCTGCAAGGCTTGACACTCCATTCAACTGCTAAATTTGAGTTTGTAAAAGTTAAATCTAATACTGATCCAGAGTCTATATCAAGGAACTGCTTGAAGGTTATACTACCATCATTAATACATCTAAAACCAGCATTCATTGTCACATCTTCAAGGAATCTACCCCTGGCTGTGCTAATTCTATCACCAAACTGAGCATTTCTAGAATTGAAGTCACCACAAATGAAAACATCATTCATGTTTTCTAACAGATTCAACAAACATTTCATGTCTTTTTTAAAAGTTTCTATAGGACATCTGGGATCACAATATACTGAAGCAAAAGTTAGATTTTTTGATAGATTAATTGTTTGAGCAATGATAATATCAGCATTTGATTTGAAAGGTAGTTTTTTAAAATTAATCGAATTTTTGAACAGCAGTGAAACACCACCATAGTTATCCATTCGAAGCTTTTCCACAGCTTTGTAATTGACAATATTTCGGAAAGTCGGATCATCTCCATGAGAGAATATCTCCGACAAACAAGCGATATCATAATTTTCTGTATTAAGCATAAATTCAAGATCATTTTTGTGGGATTTCAAAGATTGAATATTATGTTGCAGAACTTTAATCAACATTCTTGTAATTATTATAATTGATATTCAAATCAAAGGGATTTTTTTTAGAAGTTGTGTTAAATCTGTTTATTTTGTTGGTATTATTGAATTTATCTTTAAGATTTTGAAAAGATGAGCACAAATTCTCATCCGTATCAATAAAAGGCCTGATTAGGCCAAAGAGCTGTGAGCATATTTCTGTGATCTCTGTCACATTTGTATGCTCTTTATTGGGGAACTGATAGTTCCAATCACTGGTGTCGTTTGTATACGCCGGTAAAGTGAAGTGTGGTTTTTGTGGAAGAGGCACCATCTTCCGCTCCACAATTTTGCTATATCGAGATCTATTGATCGTATTGTTCACGATTGAGTCATTGTTAATTGTTTTTGGTCTATTAGTTTTAAGACTTGGAAAAGCTTCTTCATTATCAAGAAGAATGTCAAAAGAATTGTTGAAAGAGTACGAAGAAAGCACCTCTTTCTTCGCTAATTTTTTAACTGTCATTATTTTTATGAAGTCAGCTTCTCTTTTCCACTTAGGACAAGCAGCTCTGTCACGAGAGGAATGGTCAGATCCGTTACATAGGATACATTTCAAAACGCTGCATTGAGGATCTGAGCAATTTTCAAATCCACAACGCAGACAACGTCGGTTGGACTTGCATCTATTCGATGAATGACCCAGACGTCCACAATTAAAGCATTGCCGGACAGTGGGTAAAAAGTGCGAAACCTTAAGAAGGCAATAGTTTAGAACAACAGTTTGGGGTATCTCATTTTTGGAAAAACCTATCTTAACAGCCAAGGTAGGTTCATATACAGGTTCGGAGTCCCCACCTGTATTTGATTTTACTCTGCGCATTATGCGAGAGACTGATTTAACTTCAATATCAGATTGAAGGAATCCCATGATCTCATCATCGGATATGTGTGTTGGGATATTTCTAATAACACCATAAGTCTCAACAAAATTTCTGGGGATAAAGGCATTCATATTCATCTTCTTAACACTATCATTTTTAACTGCCTCATTGGCATAAGCTCCGTTCTTGAAGTAAATTTTATAAAGAGACACTCCCAGAGCAACAATGCTACTTAGGCCTCTCAATTTTAAATCTTTAATTTTTTCATAGAAGAAAAGACCATTTTTTATATTTATATTGTGCATATTATCAACCTTGCTGGTCTCAAAAAGCACACTCGCCTCACCAACATGATTGTCATCATAGAAAAATTCAAGTTTTTTAATATCAGTAGGCACCCTGTTTTCAAGGTTTGCATCAACAACAGTCTTCTGCTCACTTTTTTCCGGAACTTGAGCCTCTGCAATAGCCTTAGCTTTGCTAGTGGAAGCCACAGGGCTCTCCACCGAAGCACACACTTCGGCCATCCCAGACGACAACATTTCCCGAAAACTACTGGCACTGATCTTGTTCGACAGTGAACCTTTATCAGCACGAACATTTTTGGCAAGACCTGCTTTTTTACTACATTTGTGGATGTTCTTGGCAATCTTACTTAGATCCATTTTATCACGATTTTTTTCATTTCTTTCACTTTGATTCCCCGTTATGTCTTCAAATTCCATATCAGAAATAACTGTTTTATTTTCTTCTCTCTCTTCTACACACTGCATCACTTGGCAAGACGCATTTGCGTCCGCCATCTTGAAAGCCGGCTTGACCACCTTTACAAAAGTCCAAAACTTACCCTTAATACCTTGAAAAAAAGAAAAGTATAAGAAAAAGCAAATCACCAATTTAACACAAAATTTTTAAATTAAATTTTCAAATTAAATCTTTCAAATAGAAATTTTGATACTGAGCGCGATCAAAACAAACACCAAGCCACTTTGGCTGCTACACTGCGAATTTTGGTTATGTACTCACCGGCATTCCCATCTATTTCGATAGGCGATTAACTATCGTTAACTATCGATAGCTGAATGGGCAGCACTGTTTGGTTTAAAAAATCAAAAACTCGCGCCACAGATGGATTGTCATATTTTATGCGGCATTGTTAAGGGGGTAAACTTTCAAGTTTGGATGAGGTTGTCTCAGTAACTGAAGATGAAGCAGGACCAGGCATTGCTTAACTTAACTTATTGCATATTCGGTACTTAAAATATGTGAAAGCTAGAGCTTTCGCCAGCTTAGGTCGTTAGTTTTGAATGCAGGCAATCAAAAGTGTTTAAGGTTTTTTGAGTTTATTTTAGTTTACAGCCAGTAGCGTACCTTCTTTAGTATAAGTAACATTTTAGTTTAATAATAAATAATCTGAAAATGTTAAAATTTCAACATATTTGCTCACAATCAATTGTTTAAAGTTGAAAATAAAAATCAAATGCACAAATTTGCAATGTTATAAGTATTTTGTCATGGTTTTAAAATAGATTTGTTCTTAGTAGTGGAGTTTAAAAAACTAATCAAATTCTTGATTCTAGACAAGTTTTCAACGCTAAATCCGAATCTGGTTTTTTAAATATCTAATGGATAAACTGTACATTTTACCTTAATAGGCCGAAAATGTAGCCACTTTGTAACATTTTAATGTCCTAGAAAACGGCTAATTTTGAAAATTAATAATTATTAACTTGTGTACTAATTTTTCAATTCTGAAATTCTTGTCTCGATCCCGTCTTTGACTCGGGTATGATTGTTTTTTACTTGATATAGGATTATTTTAACAATTCACGGGATTCATTTAAGTTTTTTTTTATTAAATGTAAAGAGAGTGACCGAGAATAATTTTCGTTGCTTTTTACTATACTTTTCCTTCTTTCGCTATGACATTGCAATTCCGAACTTGTTTTAATTTCTATGCAAGACTATTAGATTTTCAGGTAGGATCCGTACTTGAATTGAGACTTTCGCCTTGATACAAGAATTTGAGGATTGTTAAATCCTTCGTACTTAAAATTTTAATTTGGTCGGAACCACATCAGTTTTATGTAACTAAGGGCGTATTTCTCATCTCATCATCTGCTATGTGTCAGATAAAACTAAATTTTACTTTGTTATGTATTAGTTTATGTGACATATAGTTCTATGTAGAAGATGAGAAATCGGCCCTAAATGACTAAAGTCTGCAAAATAATATGTTTATTTCAATTTAATATTCTTTTAACCAATTGAAACGTATAAATAAATCAAAAAAAAAAAAAAATACTTTTTTGTTTAAGTGAACCGAGTTCCGAACCAAAACCTGGGGTCCAAAGGATCCAGGTCCGCGAACCGAATCCAAAGATTCCTCACGGGTTCGAAACTCCGAACCGAACCTCCTTTAAAATTTTAGATGTTTGTTGCCTTGAATATTACGAATCAGGACTGCAAAACCTCATAAAATTCGAATTCGGTTAACTACCAGTGTTAGGAAGTACCTAGGTATTTGTACCTATTTAAAAAATTTGGTTACCTTTTACTTTACCTTGGTCCAAATATTTTTTTAACTTCTCAAAAGGTAAGGACTAGGTACTTAAATTTAAATTTCAGACTCACCAGCCAAAAGTTTATTGACAACATTTACATTACGTAAGGAGCTAGATGTCTGCTGGTATCCCAGTTTGGGGTAAAGGTCTGAAATTGATACTGAAATGATTCAAGCTGATCCTGCGATATCTGATACGGCAAAGGACACATTTGGTCGAACCAGCAATGAGTTAAGTTGTTTGGAGGTATATAGATCATTAAATTCTTGATAAAACCCGGGACACTTTTGGCCTTTTTTAAAGGAAAATATGTAAAATGAAGTATAAATATAAATACGGCTTAATTCGGTGAAAGGTCATGATTCTACATTTATTCATATTATATAAGTTCAAGTGCAGTGTAAATGGATAATTTAAACAGAACCATTTTAGTACCTATTCCTTTACCTAGTTACTGAAAAGTCCACTTACCCTTTACCTTACCTATAGGTATAGTTTATGGCATTTACCTTTTACCTTACCTACGTGAACATAATGAGTTCCTTTCCTATCACAGTTAGCTACTACCTAACTGGTTGAGGTTAAAACGCCGGTATAAGTTAAGGACTTTCTCAATATGTCCTCCTTGATTGGTCTACATAACAAAAATCAGTGAAGTTAAACGGTTCAGAGCTACACTGATTATAGTTTATGAATTGCTTTTGATCATTATAAGGTGCTAAAATATTTTATTTGGCTTGTCGCACCATTAAGTGCCCGGTGGAGCAATTTTCGACCGGAATTACGGAATATAATTAATGTTATATTTAAGTACGTTCTACATGAAATCTATCTAGGTGACTTTCGTAAACCTAAGTTAGTATTTGGCGGAGCTACGGGCAATCTGAATTTGGAAACGAATTTTTGGCATTGTTTTTGGTTGTCGTATCTTTGCATTACCCGAAAGAAGTACATTTCATACAGATTTAACAGCTTATGAGCTCCAAAGGGTTTATATTTATATAAAGTAATCTGAGTACTAGGCTCAGACAATCCCATTTATTTTTTGTCCTCCCCTACTTAACCAATTAAGCTCAAAATTTCCTTTCATTTCATTTAGTACAAATTATTTAATTATTATTTCAATTGTTTCAACACTTTTCCAACTCATTGGAAAGTTAACGTCTAGCGGCGAGACGCCTTGACGATGTCTTGTTCAGTAATTTGCCAGCTGGCAGGCGGCTTCAGGTCTCACCCAATCCATTCATAATTCATGCTTCGTTAGGCTTTTGTTTTGTTTTTTGGTTGTGGTATTGTGGTTTTCTTGTGCCAAAAGTACAAAAGTTGCGAACAGAAGCAGGAGCAGAACCCCTTGTCAGTATTACAAGCCATTTGCATAATTTGGCTGCAGCCACTGTCGACTGGCATTAACATTTTTTATTCTGCTTATTAATTGTGGGCAGATTTTAAAGCTGAGGCTGATACGCCCCCGCCCTGGTTTGGCTTGTTTATGGGGTTTTGTCTTTGTTTCGGATGCATTATTCATGAGTGTCTGCGACGCGTGGCCAGCAGAAAGGTAGTATTAACTATAAGGGAGAGAGTGGAAACGGGGCCTTAATGTGACGCACTTGTAACGTTATGTTTTTGTTTTTACATTTAAAGTTATTGTTAATGCAAATGCGTCGCCATTATAGCGCACTTCCGTTTCCGTTTTGCGGACAGAAACTTTACAAAACTTTGCGACGTTTATTAAAGTTTTCGATAAGTTGGTGTTGTAAGGTACTGTTCAAAATATTTATGGGAAATTTTTAAAAACTAAATATTGATCGTTCAATGAAAATTATTATATGACATACAATTTTATTCATATGAATACAAACACTTTCGTACAACATTGATAGATGAATGATTTTAAAAGGTTTTCTTAATCAAAATAAATATTTATGTCAACTGAGAACAGGCTTTTCAAGTATTTAAAATATTTTGTAACTGGGAAATCCATTTTTATACACTTGAAAAGTGTATATTAATTTTGCCCAGAAGTTTGTAACACATAGAAATATTCATTTCCGACCAAATAAACTATATATATTCTTGATCAGGACGACGAGCTGAGTTCAATTCCGTCCGTCCGTCTGTCCGCCCGTCTGTCTCTACGCGAACTAGTCCCTCAGTTTTAAAGCTATTGAGCTGAAATTTTGCACAGAGTATTCTTTTAACTGCACGCAACTAATATGTCGGAACCGGCCGGATCAGATGACTATATCATAGAGCTGCCATATAAACGATCGGTCAAAAAACTAGTTCTAGTAAGAAAAACTTTTTTGTTTTCCATCGTAGCGTCTCCAATCTTGGTATATGTTAGTTTTATAAGCTTTCACATAATACAGGAAAAATTTATCAAAATCGGATGACTATATCATATAGCTGCCATAGGAACGATCGGTCAAAAACTAGTTCTAGTGGGAAAAACTTTTTTGTTTTTTATCGTAGCGCCACCAATCGTGGTATCTATAAGTTTTATATGCTTCCCCACAATTCTGAAAAAATTTATCAAAATCGGATGACTATAGCATATAGCTGCCATATAAACGGTCGGTCCGAATGAGAAAATTTTGTTTTAGTGCGTCCCATGTTTTATTTTATTGATTTTAACGAAAAATTTATAAACGCTAGCATATACCGGTCGGTCCGAAAACAAGTTTTAGTGGGAAAAACTTTTTTGTTTTCCACCGTAGCATCACCAACCTTAATATATATTAGTTTCATATGCTTTTACCCAATTCGTGAAAAATTTATCAAAATCGGATGACTATAGCATATAGCTGCCATAGGAACGATCGGTCTAAAAACTAATTCTAGTGAGAAAAACTTTTTTGTTATCAATGGTAGCGCCTTTCAAAAACTGCAAGAGTATTTAAAACATCGGCGTAGCCGATGTTAGCCTTCTATTTTTAAAAACTTAAAATTGATCCCTTAAGGCATTATCTTAAACGACATAGCATTATATCACATGAATAGAAGCACTTTCAAACAACATTGATAGATAATCAAAATAAATATTTATGTCAACTAAGGCCCTCAAGTATTTAACATATTTTGAAACTGAGAAATACATTTTTATCTAACAATATAAAAGAGTTCAACCGTACTGACTGATTGGTAACCGTCGCACAGCCCAAACCGTTAGAGATAGCAAGCTGATTTTTTTTTGGGTTTCTGCTTTGATTCTCCTTTTCCGGTCGACAGTCCGGCGCGGATTTTCCTTACTTAGGCTGTGAAAGGAGGTGCCAGGTACGTATTTGCAGACCTGGGCTTCTGCCTCTGCTAATCTCTCTCTTTCTTTCGATCTAACTAGCCCCGATCAACCATTAAACCCTTATATTTTTCCTAAGCCTGCTTTTGTAAAATTTTTTTTTTCCAGTCAACCATACCAATGTTTCCGCTTCAAATCTGAGAAAAGTATGTAAGCTGTGGACTTGCAATTTGTCGTGTAGGTTGGTAATATGAAGAGAGCTATTTTACAGATTCAAAACAGATTCCGAAATAGGTTTAAAACGATTTAGAGCCATCTCTCACAAGTTAGTTAAGATTAGAACTTGAATATTGGGTGTGTGGTAGTTATATTAAATATATAATTATATACCTGTCTTTACCAGCCCCAAAGGGCAAGGCCGAGCTTCTCTAATTATTTTTCCTCGTGTGTCTCTTTTAATTTTCGCTCAAGAGAAAGGAACCTACAGTTTAACGCCGAATCCGAACGGAAAAGTTTTTGAGAAGCTTTTTAATTTATTTATTTATTTATAGTTTAACAATATTCCGTCTAACTTTAAAGAGATCTACAAAGGAACGACAATAAATTCATGGCTACATATTTCACAGCTGGCGCCAATACCAAGTTGATTGATAAAAAAGCAATGTGAATTGAAATAATTCATTTAATTAGTTCGTCTCCTTTTGGCCTTCAATCAATATTGACGCAAAATCTTTCAAATTTTGCCAAAACTCATTGAAGCATTTTTTGCTCCGAATTTTTTGTGTTTTTTTCTTAATTACTGCAGTTAATTATTTATTTAAGAAAAAGCCGATAAATGCGCAGTCAGCAAGAACAAGAAAAACAACTTTTTCTTTGTGGGCCAGCTAATTAGTATGGAAATCCTTAGCATATTTTTTTTTTTTGCACAGGACATGAATCGTTAAGCATCAAACTCAATTAGAGCCCACGCGCGCCGCAAATTTATGCGGAATTTCAAATAATGTATCAAATGTGGTGCGAAATTTGCATTAGCAAAACCCTAAACTAATTTCATTTAAATGAATTGAAACTTTGACAAAAAAAAACAGTAAATACAATTTGTATCTAAAATACCAAAGAGCCAAACGGGCTGCTGTGGGCGTAATTGGGTTTTGGTACACTGAGCGGAAAATTCATAAAGTAGACTTCAAATTTCAAACCTCCAACTCTTACCATCTCTGAGATCTGTGCGCTCATACGGACAGACAGACAGTCAGATAGGCGGATAGACAGAAATGACTATATCGACTCAACTGTTGTTTTAAGAATTAATTGATCTTTTGAAAAATCGATTTTTTTCAAAATTACTTTAAGTTTTTGACATTCATAATTTGTATTTTAAGAACATAAACCTATACAGGTTTATACAAATATCTTTAGAACAGGGATTAATTCCGAATCGAATGACGGTTCCGGTACCGGTACTTACCGAAATGAGAATTTTGGTTAAAGGTTCTATTTCGGTTATCGGTTCCGATTTCCAAATTTGTATTTCGGTATACCGGTGCGTACCGGTACAAGTATACTTTTTTTTACCATTAAAAAAATTCAATTTTTTTATAATATCCAAAAACATAATGGATGTTATAGAATTAAAAAATTTATTCTAAGAATATGCCACTTGAAACAACGTTTTTTTTTAAATATATCAGTTTTTATTTTTGAACAAACCCATTTCAGTGGTATCCCAACACTCAGATCCCGAATTAAGAAAATTCTCTATTTTTTTGGTACCCAGACAGCTCTCCTTACAAATAACAGAGGGGCCGATTTCTCATCTTTAAGATAGCCCATATGTGTCAGATAATCTTTAATTTCTAGGAGA
The DNA here is from genome assembly GCA_018904225.1 of Lordiphosa mommai. Classification (NCBI taxonomy): domain Eukaryota; kingdom Metazoa; phylum Arthropoda; class Insecta; order Diptera; family Drosophilidae; genus Lordiphosa; species Lordiphosa mommai. The sequence goes on along the minus strand of JAEIFT010000416.1, from coordinate 13,843 downwards.
TGAAAACTAAACTTATATAAAACCTTTTTAAAAAGCAGAAACATTATTCTTAATTACGGTTCGAAATAATCGGTCCTTAAATCTGCTGTATTCCTGCCATAAGTAGAGATCTTTTGCCAAGGTTCAATATAGCCCATAATACGCTGGTAAAATACTTATAAATGTGCATCAGCTCTAAAAAGGCTCTAAAACAGTTGGAAACCTAAAATCTGTCTGAGTTTTACTTTACATTACATTTTTCTAAATATTATAGCAAATTTTTCTTAAAATAGGAAATAATATTTCTACACATGAGAAAAATTTGATTTAAATCAAGAAACTTAATTTCTAAAATTTATAATACCATTTTTCTAACATTTTTATATATTTAAGGAAGGATTTTTTCTAAGACTAAGAAATCACTTACATTTAATTATCGATATTATATTAACGAAAGAAATTTTTTTTCCGCCTTGTTAGGAAATTTTTTTCTATATCTTAAAAAAATAATGTGATCCTGGATGTTCTTTAAGGCCGAATTTAGAAAATGCAGGACATTTTTTTCCAAGTGTATATATTGCTGTTTTACCGTTTGAAATATATATTTGTAATATTCATAAATCAACAAAATAAATAACAAGAAATCGAAACAGTACCGGTATCAGCGTTTCGGTATGGTTCCGATTTTTTCGGTTCCTGTTAACGTTTTTCGGTTCTCAAAAAATTTTGTATATCGGTTTCGGTTTCGATTCCTGTTCCGGTATTATTCCCTGCTTTAAAACAAAAAGAACCTGGGAAACGATTGCTATCTGTTCTGGTGTGAAAGTTGTACTCAAAGAAATATTTTTTATATATTTTTTTTGGGCGTGGTATATTCAATATTCAAACAAATTTTCATTGATATGTTTTTAATGTTTATTTAAGATTCCAGATCTATATTAAATGCCGTTTCTCATTATCATGGCTTTTCAATCCAGGTGCTTTTCTTATAGAAAACTTCTGTTGCCTGCTTTTAGGACGCATTAAAAATTATACGCGAGTGGTTGTAAACACAAGCTCATGTATTTTTGAACGCGGCCTGAAAGTAGGCAGCACTAATTTTCTTAAAAAGTAGATAGATTTGAAAACCATGAAGATGAGAAAACGGCCCTTAGTGTGGTTCAGAAATTAAAGATTTTCGATACCTGTTTTTTTCAAAATTAATCACTGTGCGAAGATTCCTTATTAACGAATCATTGGGCGCGTTCAGCAGAGACACTTGATCATTGATCAGCTTACTAAAACTGTTTTTTTATTTAGAATACTTTTAGGCGATCTTGTTAAATTGACATTTGGTAAAGTTTTATGTAAATATCATAGAAGAGGAAAAGTAGGCTACGTAAATTACCAAGAAATATATCATTGACAAGGGAGCAAGTTCTTCTGCTGAACACGGCCATTTTATTTAAATCGTTCATTTGGTTTGACAACTGTAAGGTATATATTAATAAAAGGATTTAAAAAAACGTTTTTTCAACCGGTCATCTTCACCAGCTATTGGCGTCAGCTGTTAAGTTGTGCCGTTCGGATTTAGCGTTAAGCTGTAGGTCCATTTCAGGGCCAAGAGGATGAAAGTCAAATAGTTATATTTATGACTATTTTACCAAGGCAAATTTCGATTAAAAATATCCACCTTTCATAAGAATATCATGTAAATTTCTTCAGTTGACAGCTGGCTAAAGCCTTAAAGGTTATTGAGCATAAAAAGTGTTTATTAAGTAAATGCAAATTTAGGTCAAAGTCAACAACTGTTCATTACGTGGGTCACTTGATGCGGGCATCAACATGTGTGTAAATAGTCAATAGCCAATAATCGTATAAATACGGACTGACCATTCAATAGAGTTCAGTGCATTTTCAATTCAACACTTCGCTTCAAATCAAACATTTCTATGATGAATTCTCTGATGTGGTGCTTCCTGCAAATGCTGCTGGTGTCTCTGGCGATGCTGTCAATCGTCTTACCAACTGCCGATTCCACATTTATTTTATTGACCTGTTTATTAAATTCACCCTTTTGTCCCTTGAATTTAACTGCATTAGGATAAATGTAATCACAATCCAAGGAATTTGCATATTTCTACAATAAACTGAAATAATTAACACTTGTATAAACTGCTCATGCATCAGTTGTTCATCAAATCCCTCAATTCCATTTGATTTAATTCATTAATTTGGTGTGCTATAAATAGGTTTAACCCGTGTGACATCTAATTGACATTCAAGCAAAGTGTTTCCTCTTGGCCACCAACTGACAGCACAATGAGATACATCATCAGACTTGAGTCCTTTCTCTCTATATTCGGTTTCTGCTTGGGTAGCTGCTTAAGTAAACGCACAGAAGTGCAAAGTTTGGTCATTAGTTATTTTGCACTAATTAAGTGCAAAGCGTATTAAAGCCACTCCAGGATGCTCTGCTTATTACGTGAGTTGGTTACGTAATTTTAGCTCAACTTTTACAACATTAATGGGATTTGCACAGCCGCACATTGAACGCCAAAAGTGTTTGGAATTTTGGGCTCAACTCAAAGGGTCAACAAAAAAGTGTCGTATTAAATTACTTTAGCCGTTGTTCAAATAGTAAACACAACTCCAACCATTTAAAATACTAATCTGTAATTTGGTGGAAATTAAATAGACACCCTGTGAGGCGTTATTTGTATTGAATGGGGAAAGGGGGTGACAAAGCTGGGCGAATTCAATTAGTTTTAAAAGTTTGCCTTTTACTTTTGGAATTTGCTTCTAATAAGAACTGAGTTTTTAGCTTTCCTCTTGCCAGTTAAGGAATTGTTTAAGAGAATAAGAGTTTGATATTATATATTTCTTTTTGTAATCTAGTTACATTTAAGCTATTTTTTAACATCTGAAAAATATTTATTTCCAAAAACTAACGATAAGTATTTACACAATTCCCTAGGAACTCCAAACGCAGTATCTAAATACTAGACTTAGGTCATAACTCTTATATTGTTGCTATATAATTATTATACTCGGTGTACATTAAGATATTGTGTATTAAAATCTATGGCAAAACGTCCAATTTATAGACTTTCAATACATTCATCGTATGCAGGCTCTGTAATGTAACCCTTTTAAGAGTAACTTAACAGAAAACTGTTGCAGAGTTTTGTATGGAACAAGGCTTGCTCAGATGTATATATCTCGACCATTTTTCCACAAATTTTGAAAACACGATAACTTGTTTGACTTCTAATTTTTGTACCAAATTAACCATTTTTTAATTTTTTCGAATTTTTGTGGCAAAAAATGCGAAAATTTTTAAGTTTTCAAAGATTTAAGTAAAAGCCCTATACGAACCTGCGAAGTAAGCAATTTAGCTTTCTTCACCATATATTACGAGAAGATGAAATGTAAGGCTTGTGTGATCAGATTTATTAAGAAATTACACCAAATCTTGAATGTAGTGGTATTTTTCAATTACCATCTCGATGGTCACACTACTCGATTAGCAATATTGCTGCCGTTTTCAAAAAAAGATAAGCAATTTCTCGCCCAGCCTTGCTGACCAACAACAATTTCGAAAAGTTGAAAACTGTTTTGATATGCTACATGGTATGAAGTACATACCAAGCAAATGCAATGTTGAATATTCACTTTGCATAATCAATCTTTGCTACGATTATTTAAATTATTTGGCGCATATAAATCTGTGTATGATTTAGTCAACTTTTTGGATTTTTAGTTAGTTATTCAAACCCTTGTTCGATCATTTACGACTGTATTAAATCATTGACTTCTCTTTAATTTTAGCTGTTTGCTGTTGGCGTCAAGGCAGAAGTAGGGTGAAGAAACTTGATTTCCACAGGCTATTAACATAGGATCCGTTCATGTGCTGTTAAGCGCAACAGTACTTCTCAGCTCCGTATGGGCACAAGGTAAAGGGTGAAGGAATTATTAGTTCTGCTTCTTCTTTCCACAAATTTTGTATGAAACTTCGCGTTACTTCGCAGGTCCGTATAGGGCTGCAATTTACTTTAAGTATAAAGTGTCTTTGACTTATTCGTAGGCCTATTTATTGGCAGTGATTTTGTATATTACATTTTTAATTTGGTGTACGCTAACTAAAACTATGGCTATATATATAAAACCACTGATAAAAAATTGCCTAATTAAAAAACTGAAAATTTAAATATTCTTCAAAAATAATTTTCAGCAAAAAAAAATCTTAAATGATTATCCTCTCTTTTGGAAGACCATATTAAAATAAAAATTTTTAAATTTATTTCGACCAGAAGCCAGAAAAAAAGAGTTCAAAATTGTTGCCTGGTGTTATAGAATTATAATCAACCCTGACCTAGGAGCCTACTAACTATATTATCATTTGATATATTAGGTAGTTCCGGCTGGCCCTGAAGGGGACCACACATAGACCGTTCGGTCCATTGTGAGAGCGGGTTTTTGTTTATGGAGATTTCGACTTAATAGTCCGCAAGGTTATTTGAAGATTTGGCGAATGCCAGTATCTTTGTAAGGGGTCTTCTGGCTACCTCTTTCAGTGAAGTGATCCAGGGGGTGTAAAGGTGTTGCAATCTTTGCCGTGCAACTACTGGGCATCTGCAGATGAGGTGTTGTAGAGCTTCTATGGCTTCCGGTTCCCTACATTTCCAAACTAAAACTTATTTAAAACTTTAAGTATAGATAAAAATGACGGTCACAAAATTATATTACAATTTGACTTATCCTTAATTCAGGAAATAAAAAAAGTACCTTTTAGTTCAAAATATATAAAATGGTATTTTGAATTGGGGACTTACAAGTTGTCCGTTCGCTTAGAAATGCGCTTCTCTTTTAAGGGGACTTAAGCAGCAAGAAATTTCAAAAAATTCAAAATTTTTTTTGCATTTTCGAAATGTACATATTTTTAAGTATATTCTCTGTAAATATCAAACAGATCCGGTAAATATTTTCGGAAATATACCCATATTTTAAAGGATGCTTTAAGGCTACAGACATTTTATTTTCTTCTATACTGCTATCTGACGTTACCAACTGATTTTTCTAAATATTCTAAATTTATGAAAATTTCATCAACGAAAAATTATTTCAAGGATGTTAAGGTGACAAAAAAAATTCAAGTTTTAATCAGTTGATAAATCACTAGATCTCAAAAACGGCTAAACCTATCGACTTAAAATTTTCACACAACCTTCTTAGATATATTCTACGGGGATTGGTCGAAAGATTAACATATCCGATAATTATTAATATTTTTTTTAAACCATTTTTCTTGAAAATTTTTGGTCGTAAATTTGAATTTTTTTTAATTGCCGTCATTTTATTAACCATTGAAATTTCGACTAGTCCTTCGATTAATCCCAGCATTCCCTCAAAGAATCTATGCCGTTTTTTATTTCAGATAAGCCAAACCAGAGATAGAGTGATCAAACGCCAAACGCCTTTTTTAGTAGGAACTTCAGGAGATCTTCTACAAGTGCCGTATCCTTCAATGTTTTTACTTGTTCAAAGTGTCATTAGAAACTTAAAATAAGATAAGATCTGTATATTGAAATCCCTTTCTATAAAAAAAGATCAAAACACCGTCCTTTAAGAGTCTGATGAGAGATATGGTTATTTCGAAACAGTATATAACTCTAGTCAATGTCTTCTTAAAATTTAGCAGGAATCTTTGTTCTTATTTGATGCCTCAAATTTCCACATAAATCCTAATTTAAAAAGCTTTCGAGGTGAGTAAATGTATTCCTTTCAATTCTGAGGTAATTTAAACTTATTTAAAAAAAGGTTACCCAAAATCTTAAAAAAAAATATATTAAATAGTTTACTTGTAAGGGTATAGAAACTTGTCTAGCCTAAGGCGAAGTTTTTGTTTAAGGATGTCAATTTGTTCGGCCCACTTCCTATTTCCGGCTTTATTCATTTTGTTGTACCTTTTTTTTTTTTTTGGTTATTTCAGTCCGCTTGCCAAACAGCCAGGAGGACAAGACAAATCTTATTTGACTACCCCAACAAAACTTTGTCAAGACTTAAAGGTAACTTTTATTCTGCCCACAATCGAAATCAATTTCAATTTAACTCAAATGTATTTTAAATAGCTTTTTGTGTGTTTTCTAGGCATGCCTACGCACACGTACTGATTGTTTGCTGTGTATTTTTATGCACACGCCAGAATCAAATTACGCATACGCCACGTGTTGCCGGACCAACCTGTCGCCTGTCACTACGATAATGCCATGTCATTGGCTGAATTTACCGGGAAATAGAGTGGTAAGTCATGCTTGAATGACCATTAATACCAAATCATAATTCACTGGGGTTTTATGTGAGTTATTTAATTAGATACATTTCTAAGCAAATGTGTTTACCGCAGAGGTGGCAGGATTTTGTGTACACAAGTGGCGCCACTCTTGCCGTCGTCTGGCCAACCTGACACCAGCTGCTGGTGCTTCTGCTGCGGGTGAAGCCCTTTTCCAGCCCCTGTGCAACTTTGTGGCATCTTTTAGTATGCTGCGTAAATGTAAATTGGATTTTTATATCCACCAGACAGTGAAACAGTTGACAATGAATTCTCGTTTACTGTCACTTAAAATTCGTACAAATCGAACACATGCTTAAGAAGGTTCACACGTGACTTTTGCTTTTGCGGTTTAAATTATGTAGAATTGAAGGCATTGAAATGCACGTTAAAGGGCAAAATGGTGACCCTTAAGAGAGAGTTTAAGTCATAAATGTGCTAGTAATGGTTCATCCGTTGTTCAGACCTTACATAATATCCAATGATTTTTATTTTCGCTCGTAAACACTTTATTTCCTTGTAAACGTTTTACAATGCCCAACAAGGCGGCTGAAGCGGTTAAAATTCATATTTTAGAGGGGAAAAATTGTTTTGAACTAATGAAATTGCCTACAAATTGAATTTAACGACAGTGGGCTTTGCTAAGCAATGTGTCTTCGATTAGGAGAGACCATACTAAAATATAATAAACGAGAAGGCAAAGCTAACTTCGACTGTGGCGAAGTTTTAATACACTTGACAAAGTTTACTCCAACTGATTTTGCCGGTAAAATATATATAGGATATAGATATCAAATATTTATAAATTTTAAATCATTGGTAATAAAAATTTGATACCATAAAAAAAACTTTTCTTATTAAAACACATTTTCCGGCCAATCCGTCCTATGGCAGCAATATATGCTAAAAGCATATAAAATTAATATATACAAAGATTGGGGACGCTACGATAGAAAACAAAAATTTTTTTGTCACTTGAAGTGACCGACCGTTTATATGGCAGCTATATGCTATACTCATCCGATTTTGATAAATTTGTTCAAAATTTTAGTTTTTTCGTTTTTTCGACAGATCGTTCCTATGGCAAGTATATATATATATACTTACCCGATTCGACCGGTTCCGACATATTAGTTGCGTGCAGTAAAAAGAAGACTCTGTGCAAAATTTTAACTCGATAGCTTTAAAATTGAGGGAGTAGTTCGCGTAGAAACAGACAGACGGACAGACAGACAGACAGACAGACAGGACGGACGGACAGACAGACGTGTTTTTACATTGGAGAAGCAATGAGGCAGCAAGCAAAAATGCAACCATTCGTCAAAAATCAACAAAATATTTAAAATAAAAAACATATTTTGTAAATTTTAAATTATTGGACGGAGCGGAACGAAAAGATGAAACTCGAAGTCAAGAAAAAGTATACATATTTATGCTGAGCTACCAATTCTAGAGATACTAACAGAGTTTCAAGATGTATGTATGTCCATCGAAAAGAATTACGTTTAAAATGGAACAACATCGTATGATAAAGGCGTAGAAATAAAGGTTATTAAAATGATTTCAGCAAAGACATTTTTAATGCGTTTTTCAAATAATTTTATTATCTTTATCTTTATAAAAAAAAAGTGAACAATCAGATTGGTATTTTACCATTGTTTTAATAAAATGATTCAGCTACGGCTTTTCTACTAACACAGCACCATTTTCTGTCTCGTTGACCACATACTTCTACAACTTTGGACTGGGTTAGGAATTTTGGACTTAAATATTCCTTCACACAGTTGAGAAGAATTCCTTTAAAATGTTGCAAACACTGGCTTTTGACAAACTACACAGACCTCTAATAGTTTGGTACTTCGCAGATGTCCCTAAAGTATACAATTCTATGGCAATGCCTTTTTCCAAAGGGACTGCACGGGCGGCAGTTTGAGTCTTTACTTGCCATTTGGGTTTATTTTGTATTTCTATAAATGCATCTTTATTTCACAACGTAATGTAATGTACAGACATTCATTCTAGGTATGACACTTTCAGTAGTAATCGTACAACTTATATCGATAACATATTTGAGTAATTAAGTAATTGAATTATGAGCCAAGTAGGAACGTGGCATTGAAACAGCTTTTCAGCTATATTGACCAAAAATTTTAGAAAAATTGTTAAAAAATTTAAATTTTTGCGATTTTGAGGCACAAGATGCAATTTTTTTGGGTAAGTTTGTTTCGCATATTTTTTCTCCCATTCGATACCTACAACTTTGCTGTAGACAGAAAAAAAAGTTTCTCTCGGTTTACGAGATATAGCCGTATCAAAATAGCGAAAAAGTTGTCAAAATCCAGTTTGAGCAAAAAATGGATGATAGCATAAAATCGAAACCCGAACCAATTTGGCAAAAGTAATAATGCAGAATTTCTAGTTTTTGCAAGTACTTTCAGTGGTGATTCTCAAAAATTGGTTCAGAATCGATGACCGTAAAAATGTTGCGCAGTGATATTAAATACGAGAACGCACTTACACTTGCTTTTATTCAGTCCACCTGATTTATCACTATATCCTATAGCTGCCATTGAACTAATCGGTCGGAAATGGGTCTTACCGAATAAACTTATTCGTTTTTGATCAAATTTTAAAGTCAAGAATCATATTCTGAATGATTTTGATTTTATAAATATCTGTCATCTATATTCTGATTCCATGAAAAATTTACCACCCGTATTTTTTTTTGGTTGAAATAATTTGTCTTGCAATCTTTCTTAAAAAGTAGAGGGGTAAGTATTTTGAGGGTATTTCAGGTAATAGCACCAATAAATTTGAACTGATTTAGGATACTGTTTTATAGTTTCTTAAATCAATGAAATACTTTGATAATTTTATATTAAAAGTAACATTTAGAAGTAACATTGTTTTGTTTTATTCATTACCAACAAATTGAGCTTATTAAAAAAAAAGAATGATTTTGGTACCTTTATGTAAGAATTAAAAATTCCGGATACCTTTTATCTTACCTAGAAATATTTTTTGACATTTACCTATTACCTTACCTGGGTAAAAAAAATTGGTTCCTTCTCAATCACCGAAATTCAGCAAGTTACAAATTTCTTTTACATTTCTGTCATTTCGGCTCCAAATTTATACAAAATATTTTGGTAACGCATGCGAATTGTAACGTTAAAATAAACACATTTTTTTTCTAAAAAGTGCATTGAAGTATGTACTACGTAGTACGTACGCATTGAAGCATTGTTTACGATTTTGTTATTAATCTTAAAACTATTTTAAATTCACCAAAAAACATCTAAGGATATTGAGCATACTGAGATATGGTGAATATAGTATTTCTATAATTTTTTTCAAAATTTAAACTCAGTCTGGTCTCCCCAATCATCAGCTAAAATTTGAATTCAATTATTTCAGTAAATACTGAAATACTGAAGATAAATATCTTATATAGAATTCTAAAATCTGTTATAATGTTTTCGAACCTTTGGACCAAAACTTTTGGACAATTTGACAGACTTTAAACTACACCCACTTTCAAATGTATTAATCTTTAATGAGATTATTCAAAATCAACCATAAATAATCCACTTTCAACGATAATTTACTGTTCTTTTATTGTTTGTTGCAAAATAAAAAAAGACAACTCTCAAATGTATTGCCAAGGTCGTTTTATTTATACCGCCTAAGAAAAGTTTTCCAGACCTACCCAAGTCATTGACTGAAAACTTTTACAATTGTTTAACATTTAACCGAAAATCGTTTTTGTTCAGCTAAAGTTTGGTCTTGTTCACGCCCTTACACCTTTAACTGAATTTATTCTTTTATACGTTTCCCATACCTAGACCCGAGAAAAGAAGAAAAAAAAGCCTCTGCGGTCTCGTTCTGAGGTTAAATGCTTTACAGCAGCCCACCCAAAGGCTTGCAACAAAAATATTTTCTCTTTTGTGCAAGTTTGCGGTTGTTCAGACTCTAGGGGCGGCACAATCCATTCACTCGATTGTGGAATGAAGAGGAAGTAAGTGGAACTGGGCTTTTGTTTGTCGGGGACATTCAGCTAATTAAACGCCAATTGATTTTTAAGGTCAAACAACAAGAGAACAAATGGATGTGTGTTATTGTTTGGCTTTCTTCTTTGTTCCTTTTAATGGTGAAGCTTAAAAAAAATGGGAAAATGTCTTTACATAATTTATGGAGTTTCATTTAAAGTTCTTTTGAAATTTAATTTTCAATTGAAAGTGCTTAGATGTTTTCCGCCTTGAGACATTGTTTGATTCAATTTGTCAATTGCTTTGGGGAATTTTTTCTATTTATTTTTGCCCTTGCGGCTAGAAAAATGTTAATTTTTGAGCCCCACAAGTAAATAGCTCCATTTGCATAGATGGGTTTGGCTTTAGATGTGAGGGTTCTTGTATCTTCTGAATTTGCTTTTTGCTGATTGGGTGTTCACATAAGCTTAAGGCTTCACTTATTTGAAAATGTGGTCGAAACTTTGTTTTAGCTTTCCTTTTTTATGGCCCACTAAAAGCTGGACCACAATTGCCTTAATTTATGTCTTAAGTTTAGTGTGTTGAGCAATAAACTGTTAACATTTTATCATGTGTTTGGTTTGTGGTGCTTAAACCCTTTAACAAAAACCATAAATCTAAATTCTGACAACTTTTGGCAAAGGATTTGATTTTCAAAGTATTTAATTAAGCTCAAGATGTGTAAATGTATTGTTTCAAAATTTGATTAAACTATTTTGATATTTGATTTAATCTAATACTACGTACGTACAAATAAGAAATCATGATTTTTGCTCTTTCAAGTATGCTATCTATATGTTTTATAATTATAGAAAATATTATTTTTGTATTGTCTTAACATTAATTATTTTTGTATACCTTTAACTGGTCCGACAATCTGAGTGAATGAACAATTTGGATTATGTATTATGCTGCCATAACTAATTCTAAATAAATAAATAATTCTTAAAAATAAAGTTTGCATACCTTAAAGGGCAAAAAGCTTGATTTATTAATAGAACGGTTGGAACAACTTTTATACCGATGCAAACTGGTTTAAAACCTACCTGAAACGATATACACTTAGAATCCGTACTGAATAGAATGATATGAAATAAAACTTTGATACGTTTACAAAATGAAGTAGGGATTCCAAAAGCTGCTTTGGTTCGGTTCAGCAAAAGTTACACGTCTTAAGCTTCTTAGCTTAAGACCTTTAGGAGCTTTCCAATAAGCAAATAATTTGACCAATTATTATGAAAATTTTTCTAAATAGCCATTTGCTCAAATAGTGCCGAAAAATTCCACATTTAGAAAAATTTTCATCAACATTTGGGCAAATTATTTCCCTGTGGGTCCTTAGCTTTAGTTAAGCGTGCTTGAACTACCCTTATATTTATATTGTCTGGTCAAAGAAGAAGAATAGACTAACAATTACTCGAAGAAATACTCTCTTAAAATTTAAGTTGAAAATAAGAAAATTTTATTTTCAAGTAAACAAAAATACTGAAATTCCGAATATTTGTTTATATTTTAACAAATTAATTGCTTTTCTATAAAAATTTGAAATAACTTCGGACGAACCAGGGTTCGAACTAAATCCTTAGCACAAAAACCTTGAGCCGCAAATTTTCGAACCATAACCATTGGTAAATATTGGTAAAAATCCGCGATCTGGACCTCCGCAAAATTAATATGCGTTTGCAGCCCTGGTTTAGAAAATTAAAAAAAAATGGGTTCTTACGATTATTAATGTAGCATCACTCATCAGACACCCTACACCCAGAAAATAATTTCCTAGAATGGGCCAAAATTACCTAAATTTTTTTGGGAGTTTTACCTAAATAACCTCCAAGGAATATTGGACTAAAATTTTGGAGCCAAATTGTCTAAAATTATTTTTGTTGTTTTAGGTAACATGAGACCTAAAAACAAGTCCTTATGTGGCCTTAAATGTAGGCTGTTATTTAAGGTTATAATTTCTCTGGAAATAGTCCATGATAGACAAAATAATTAGGCCAAACAGCCCCATAATTAAATCGCTCAAAATTAAAACTCAACAAGTAATTGTGACTTTGTCAGAAATAATAAAACTCATGGATTAATCTTTATTTTTGAGTTTTATTTTTTTGCTTAAAAATAATGATTATCGCCTAAGTTTTATAATATTACTTAAAAACAGGGCTGCAAACCTCCGAAATTTTGAAAGATGTTCGGTTCGGAGGTTCGAACCAGTGAGGAATCTTTGGGTTCGGTTCACGGACCGGTTCCTGGATCCTCTGAACACCAGGTTTTGGTTCGAACCTCGGTTCACTTAACCAAAAAATAATAAGAAGCTTTTATTTACGATTAGTTTGATCTATTATTATATAATATTATATAGGCGACCTTGCCTTGTTTAAGTTAATTCAAGTCCCGAACTTCAGATTAAAATTTCAAGTACGAGTCGAACCTAAATGTACTTTGGTTTCATAATATCTGGAATCCACCATCAACTAACATTTATTGGGATTGATTTAAGTACGGATATCTTTTTTCGACAGTCTAGGCATATCATGTCATATCATTCTGGAACTGCTTATTTGTACCAAAATCTGAGATCAGAAGAAACAGATTTAAGTGTTGAAAATGCTCGTACAACTAAGTTAGAAGAATATTTTTTAAAGACATTTCCAAATTATTAAATTATTTTCGATGTATGTTCTCTTGGATAATTTTAGAACGAATCTATAACATTTTTGACCGATTTTGTATTTCACATCGGTTCATTGCTTTCTATTGTTATAATAAACTTCCCTTCTTTACAGTCGTAAAGTCATTTAAAGTTAAATTTTAAATAACCAAATCGAGAATTTCTTCCGGCTAAAACAAATTATTTAATATTTTGTACCGAACCTTATTTTTGAATATGTGGTTCGGTTCGGGTTCAGGTTCGAGGGATCAAAATTGTAGAAGGTTCGGTTCATGGTCCGGTTCGGCCGATTCAAGAAACCCTGGAAACTGGTTTGCAGCCTTGCTTAAAAATAATCATTATTTGTAAGGAATTTAGTTAAAACTAAGAAAAATAAAAATCATGTTGGAGTTGCATAGATAATCGAAAAAGTATCATTTTGGTGTAGTTATAATTCTTCTACGACAATTCTAAGTGGATGATTTTTTGATTTAAAAATAAAAAATAATCATTATTTTCGATCCCTGAAAATAACTTAAGTTTAACTAGCTTTGAGCTCCTCGGCTAGTTGGATTTTATACGCATCGGGTTCTCATGTTCACTTTTACCTAGAGCGGCGATGTTTACGGTCGATTTGTCGTTCAATTGAATTTGGCCACTAAACGTTGGAAAGTCGACTTTGAAGGGCCACCTCGAACATAGAAATCATGAGTTACGAGGGCTGTCCCTAAATTTGTCGGTTAACAAGAAAGACGCTAAAAATGTTTGGTAAAAACGTTATATACTTATATTAATGTATAGTCTCCTTTTAGCTATGCATCGTTCTCGTACTTATACTCGTAAAAGCCTCTGATATTTTAAGACTCTTACCTTTTG